>ML677377.1:0-23697 GCA_007922305.1 Dermatemys mawii | reverse complement strand
TCTGTACAGGTTTTGTTCTCTGAAATCCTCTATTCAAACAAAACAGATAGAAAATGGGTCTCACGTCTCGCAGATCTGGTAATATTTCTCATCCTGAATGCCATCCTGGATAGGTACGTTGACACTGTAATATCGCCCCTTCCCCAGGCCAACGTCAGACACATCTCCTGTTCCTGAGCAACAAAAAAACCGAAACTGTCAGTTAGCTATGGAGAAAATGAGCTCAGTAACATCATCTGAACAGATCTGGGATATCTTCCGTTGGATAGGAAGAACTGATGTACAGCACACCTTCAGAAAAGGCTGCACTGCCAAGAGGGAAGGTTTTTCAGTTGCCTTGTTCAAGAAGTATCTGTCCTGGGACACATACTTCTAAGATTTCAAACCTTGCAAACTACAGCCCCAGAGAGAGTTCAGAGACTTCAACGCACTAGCAACAGTGGGAGAGGGAAGTGTGTATACCCAGATCTACACACAGGTTGCTGCAACAGACAGTGAAAGGAGTTTTGGTAGAATCTGATGTTAAATGGAGATTGTTAAAGAGATACTAAACCTAAAAAACTGGTTTAATGTTCCCTTTAAACAAAAAAGCTATTTTTAAAATTTTACCTCTGATCAGAGCAAACTGTGTCTCACATGAAGAAGTGGAAAACTCTGGTATGAGTTGCTTCTGTACATCTAATCGTATCACAACTGAAAGCAGGTAAAAAAGGTGACTGCAGACATTTCTTGACAGAGTCCTGCAAAGCTCTCACTAGTGTCGATGGAGTCCTCCCTAGCTATTGACAGGCTAACTCATACAGTATGTCTACATTTATGGTGGCATGTAAAGTACAGGCACTGCCCACCCAGCTGGCATGGTGTAGCAGGGTGGACAGCGCCTGCCCAGAAGGGCTCAAAACAGCCCTGGGAAAGGGCTGCAGCAGGGAAAGGGATTAAGAACAGCTGTGGGGAAGCAGACTGGGTAGCTGACCACAGCTGTGGCCAATGTAATCAGGGCCCAGCTGGGCCTTATAAGAGGGCTGTGGGTCAGGAGCAAACAGTCTCTCTCTAGCCTTTGGAGAGGGAGGACCTGGTTGCTGGAGTTAAGCAGGGTATCTGGAGCAGAGCAGGGCTGGGGGAAGGCTAGAGAAGCTGGGGGAGCTCCAGCCTGGAAACCCTCACAGGCTGCAGGACCTAGTCTATAGCCAGATAGCTACTGGGAGTGCAGGGGGCAGCCCCAACAGTAGGTGGAGACAGCAGGTCCAATCCTCCTTGCTGGTGATGAATGGTAATTATACTGCAGTCAGCCCCAGTGAACGGGGGCTAGGTGGTGACTGGCAGTTGCCCAATACTGAGGCAAGGAAGGGAGAGGGGGTGGGGGTTCCCCAGGAAGGGGAGACCCAGAGTTCTAGGGGGATCCTGCCAGGGAGGCAGAGAGTACCAGGGTCCAGCAGGGACATGAGGCCAGCGGGACATCAGCCTGAAGAGGGCGCTCTGAGGCTGTAAACACTAATTCCCTAGACGACCAGCAGGAGGCGCTGCAGGGGTGAGTCGCCGCACTGCTACACATGGGTATAAATAGCAATGTAGAGACAGGACTTAGACAAGAAAATTAGAGTGCCCTACATGTCTGAACCCCCATGGTACATTCTACATGGGCTGTATACAGTGCCTCATGCACTGCCAGAGCCTTTCACTGCACCATGTAGTGTCTGTACTCGACACGCTGCAGTAAGTGAAGACATAGCTCTAGAGAGTCCCATGTTAGAGCCTCACTGCCCCCTTCTCTTGAAAAAGGCGCACACAAGGGTACCTTGCATCTCATCACATTGTCCCCTCTCCCCTCTGAAGGTACACAGAGGGGGAGGTTGCCTTCAGTGCCCCTTCTGAGTTCATTCAAGCCCTGCTGATGCTCTGTTTTTTAATCTGCTACACAGCAGCCCAGGCAAAGAGCGGCAGCACAGTGGAATGGACCCAGCAGTGGTTGTGCCCTTGAGGTTTAGTGTCAGGAAGAGGCTGAGGAAGCACATGACTGAATGTATGAGCTCCTGTTATATTGTTTTCTGGGTAGAGAGAGGAGGCAGACACAGATGGGTGGTGGGAAAGCTGGAAAGAGTGAAGGGGACAGGACTTAACCCAAGTGCAGAAACTCTGCTAGTTAGTGAAGCCATAATAAGATTGCTTACCTGGGAAAAATCCCGGTGAAAACTTATGCAGAGACACAGTCATGACTTTGGAGGTGAAACTAAAGGCATCTTCCACACCTATCAGGGAGAGAGAAAGACACTCAGGTATCACTCACTCACATAAACTACACATTACAAAGAAAACACAATAGCGCACCTCAAACGAGCAGTAGGGGAAGGGGGAGAGAAGGCACAAAAGGCAGACATGACACAGTAAATCCATCCTTAACAAATGGAGACGAGCTCAAATGTGGCGCAGATGACAAGTGAAATGAGTTCTGCTGGTCTCAAACTAATCATTAGTGAATGCATCTCCACATCACAAATCATTGCAAAAGTCAGCAGCACTGGTATTGTCTGCTCAGACTGGAGGAGCAGAAAGCAGCCTGCCAGCTCAGAAATAGGGTGCCCCGGGACAGACCTGTCCTTGATTAGAACCAGAGTTCATGGTCCATCCGTTTTAGCAGCACTTCAGCTCAAGTCTCTTTTTAATATACACAGACACTGGGAAAGAAGTTGCAGAAGACTTAACACAAACCAAATGTGGGGGGAAAATGGACCAAAATGAAACACACCATAAAAATTAGGAGAGCAGGAAACATTTAAAAGTGTTGAAATAATGGCCCCAATGTAGAGAGCAGCTTCAGTCAAGGCCCGTTTCCACTTTAGTTTTATAGAATCATTATTTAGTATGGACTGCTGCAACATCACAAATCTGCACAGACGACATTAAGCTCCGGGATTGGCCATGACACAGTCCTGTGTCCTGTATGGAAGGCAAGGGGCAGTGAGGAAACTCTCTTGCTGGAGACCCCTAGGCGAAGGGGCTTAACAAATTTAGGGTTTGTTAATACAGAGCTTGTTGTTTGTAATATTCCACCATTGCTCAGAGCATCACTACAGGGCCTTGTGTTTTAATAATACAGAGCAAGCACCAGGAGCTGGGAGAGCCACGCAAGGCATCTCCTAACACAAGTCAGCGACTAGTCCCAGGTGCTCCAAGGTATTTAGGCACCTAAACTCTTATTAAAATCAATGGGACTTAGGTGCCGAAATACCTTGAGGATCTGGGCCTATGGGAATTGAGGGAACCTCACCTTGCTAAGTGGAGCAAAAGCCATTATTTAGTGGTTCTCAAACTTTATTGCACTATGACCCCCTTCTGACAACAAAAATTACTACATGACCTCCGGAGTGGGAACTGAAGCCTGACTTGCGGCACTGGGTTGAGGGGCCCAAAGCCCGAGCCTCACAGCCCCAGATGCGGGGGCTAAAGACGAAGCTCAAGAGTTTCAGCCCTGGCCAGGGGGAACATAACCTGAGCCCTGAAGCCCTTGGGCTTTGGTTTTGTCCCCAGGTGATGGGGCTCAGGCTTCAACTTTAGCCCCAGGTAGCAGTGCTTCGGCTTCAGCCCCAGACTCCAGTAAGTCTAACGCCAGCCCTGGCAATCCCATTAAAAGGGAGTCCCGACCCACTTTGGGGTCCCAACCTCCAGTTTGAGAACCCTTGCTTTACAGCAAGATGAGAACTAGCACCTCTGGCTTGTGCAAACTGCACTCTAGGCATCTTCCTCCATATATGAGTCTGTTTGCAGGGCCCCAATGGCTTCCCAGTGTTCATTTCCAACCAAGAGCATTGGCGAGAAGACACGGGCTATGGTGCTGATGACACCCCACCCTGTCCTAGCTCTTCACTTATATCAGCCCAGGTGAATCAATCATGCACTCTACCAGCAGTCAGGTAGAGATCAGGGCCTGGATCTGGCTTGGCTGACAAAGGCTCAACTCACTGAAGACTGCAATGATCCTGGTACATTGGGGAAAACAAAAGATTTGGTCAGGATTATTCCTGTCCCTCTGAACGCCTATGTGCTGTTTTAGGATCTGGCTAGATCCCCAACCAGTGCAATCAAGACAGCTGTTTCACACCTTCATTAGTTAGAAGGCTGGGACTTTTTTGGACGCCACTAATCCAAACCTTTATTACCTTGACCTGAGGGTACCACCCTGCACGCGACAAGGGAGTGAACCTTAAACCGACTAGCAAATCCAAGTGTGTGCAGAATGCAGCACCCCACTTGCTATGTGGGGTATCAAGGCAGGATACCAGAGCTCCTGGATCTACACTGGTTTCTGGAAACTATGTAAAGGTGTTGGCTCTGACCCATTAAGCTCTAAATGGTTTGGCCCCTCCCATTTAAGAGAACCTCTCACTCCTTGTGCTGAATGGCTGGAGTTTAGCTCCAGTGCATCTGGTGATTTCAAGTCCCCCTTGGTGTTAGAGAGAAGGATCTACTGGTCATCTTCTAGAGCGGCATAGCCTCCTTCCTCCTCCCCTACACCTAAATAGTCCAAAATAGCTTGGATCTGCCAAACTTCAGGGCATGATGCAAACCTCATCTATCTTCACAGTCTGAAAAGTATCATCACCCTTCTTTTATGGGGCAGCGGAACTGCTTTCTTTACATTCGTTGTGGTTGACTGATAGCAGGGATATTTTTCTAAAAGCTATGCTCTAGTTTAAACAGCAATTCTGCTGGAGGAGTCCAGTGACCTGCGTTACACAGGAGGCCAGACTAGGTGATCACAGGTGTCCCCTCTGGACTTGGAATCTATGCAAGAGCGGTAATGGGGTGAGACGAGGCTGTTAATTTGCATACATTTTGTTTGAAGAAGTGTATTTGCATTTTATGGCCGAGGTGTCAAGCGTGCAGCACTGGGGCTTTTATAAACCCAAACAAACAGGCACAAAGCCTGCCTGCCTGCCACTTAACTTCGAAGTGCTGCAGATTATCTCTATTGCAGTAACAGCCCCTCGGCGACCCTGGCTCCCACAAAGTTCCCAGAAGCTCTGCCCTGCCAGGACTGCTTAGCAGGCCGTATGGTGGCCTTACCATCTCCGTGATGCAAGTCCAAGTCAATATAGAGGATGCGGTCGAATTTCCGACGCAGACGCAGGATGCCCAGAACAGCGTCATTTAGGTAGCAAAAGCCAGAAGCTTCATCTCTGCAAGAAAACATTCAGGAAGTTAAACATCCCCAAGTGGAGACAAGAGAGCTGTTCGTCCCAGCCATTGCCCCCTGCAGCCTCCACAACCCCATCCAGCAGCACAGCCTCCATCTTATGTGGACTAAAAGGAGGAGCACTAAGGCACAGCTGTCAGTCAGCCCCACTGGTCAGGAGCAGCAACATGAGAGCCAGCCACAAGACGCACAGAGAATCTGATCCGTTACATGGGACTTTGGAAACCTGGGCTCAAAGTCCAACTCGAAATGTTAAATATGAGGTTGCTGGTCTTATCCCACACCAAAACAGCCATCATGGTCTCTGGTGGCTTGAGAGACTGTACTTGAGTAGCCTGGGGATGAACAGCAGAGGGAAGTACAGAGCAGCTAAACACACATATTTAGCTGCCATTAGCCTTCTGCAAATCTAAAACACTTCAAGTGAATTTGGTGCTATTGAAAGGTGGCAGATTGACAGTCTAGCGTCTAAAACTCCTCTGTCTGCAGCACAGTACTGAGACACTGCAGCACAATCCCCCACCATGGAGGTCCACAAGCCCAAGCTAATCTTTATAGGCAGACTCAGCTAAAGGGCTAAAAGTGAGTAGTCTGGTGCTCTGGACTCCTGCTGCTAGGAACTCCCCCAAGAACTGACATCCAACAGATAAAGCCAAAGTACTCAGCACTGGCCTGACTTCAAGGACAGCCATCAGGCAACTGCTGTCCTGGTCTGGATCCCACTCCCATCCCCATCAGCCACCCAGTCTCCGTTTAGTTTTGATGGTTGAAATCCACTTCACAGCTTGCACATGCGAGAAGTGTGTATCCCCAATGAAGTGGCAGGCTGCAGCTCAGAGGAAGAGGTGTGCAGCTTTAAACACTCCTCCCCCTCCACAAAATTCACCAGCGAGGGAGTCATTGGGGTGGGAATTAAGCTGCTGGTAGGAATGGTTTCCTTCCTCCCCCCATGTAAAGGAGGGCCCATGAAATTAATGTGAAACATGCTTTCCTTGCTCATGTGTATCTGTCACATTGTCAAATAAATGGAGGAAATGCAAGCTGCTATAGGAAACAGCTGTCCCTCAGCTAGCGCATGGGACTTTTACATTCCTGGCACCGCCTCCACAGAAAAGTCCTATGTTTCCTATCCCAGGAATTCTTCATATGTACAAGGCTGATTTAAGGAGGCAGCAAGAAAAGGAATAAGGTGAAATCTCCACTCTGTAAGGATCCAGGCTGATTGCTGGCTCAGATATGCTGTGGAAAGCATGTTAATGATCTAATACAGAAGTCACCTAAGCACAACTCCTAAAGTTCTCTTTCAGAGGTAGCACAGCACAATGAACATAGCTCCACACAGCAGGAGTCAGGAGACCTGGGTTCTATTTCCAGTTCTGCAGAGAAGTCATTGAACTGCTTTGTGCCTCAGTTCCCACCCCCCCACCCTCAGTAAACTGGAAGTAACAATAGTCACCCATCTATAAAGCCCATTAAAGGGAAAGAAATGATATCAATAACCTAATATCTAAGACAAAGATTCAAGTTTCATGGCTCACAAGCCTTAATATCGTGATCCTGATATTCATGCCACTGCACTAAAGGAAAGGGCAGCTGCAATCTTCTCCATTTTATGGAAATTAAAGGCATCCCTCCAATTTCTGGAACACTGTCCATGGGACCGTTGGCTGGCTAAAGTTTGGGCACCCATATCCCAGGAGGCTTAGGAGCATGCTGAATTCTAGCAGAACAAGGAATGCTGGTGCCTTTCTTACAGGATGCAATCCAATAAAAAGCAAAGCGGTGAAGAAAATCCTTCTGCACTTTCAAAGCCCAGTCACAAAAGCTGACCTGCAGTCCTGCCCACTTTGAGTCAGTCACACAATAAATCAAGATAATTTCTTCTCAGTCAGGGCCTTGCTCTCTTTGGCAGCAATCCACCAGCTCCTCATCATGCTTGGAGCTAGAGTCTAGGAGCAGAGCACCAGCAATGCAACAGTAAACACCTGGAACACAGCCACAAGAAGTCTTCCAGGCAAGCAGAAGTTATTGGCCACCACTCAGTTACTCCTGGGGGGATTCTGTGCCACTGTGCATGTGCAGAATTCATGTCCCCCACAGATTTCTTCGCTTCCTCGCAGAAAACTGACTTAAAGAGAAGCTGCAAGAGCGGTTACGTGCCACTCCCTAGCAGTGAGGATACATCGTTTCAGGTGCCTGAAGCAGCTAGCAGAAGTGTTATTCACTGGGGGAAAGGGCTGGGGACGCCCCAGCCAGCGGCTTCTATCCAGCTGCTAGTTCCAGCTGGGCTGGGAAGAGGGAACTTCCTCTTCCCCTTAAAGGAGCAGCCAGGGTTAAGTCAGATCCAACCCCAGAAACCTCTCCAGCTGCAGGAAGCTCCACACCCCTCCGCTTCCTGCCTCCAATGCTCCTGAGCTATGGGGGGAGGGATCACTGTCCGGGGAACTGCTCTCCCGCCCGCCCAACCCCTGTACATTTGTACTTGTCTCATACCCAGATCGCCCCACCAAACCACACCCCCTGCACCAGAACCCCCTCACCGAGCCCCACCTCCTTGCATCCAGACTCCACTCCGCACCCAGACTGCCACCTAAAACTGAACTCCCACCCCAGAAGTCCCACCCCACCTGCACTTGGACCACTCCGACAAGCTCCCCGCACCCACACTCCCACCCCACTGAGCCACACCAAGTCAGCACCCAAACCCACCCCGTGAAGCCAGTACTTGGACTCCCCCCTGAGCCTTCAAAACCCAGACACCCCCATGAGCCCCAACCACCTTCACCTTGACCCCCCTGCAGAGTCCCAGTACCTCTGCACCCAGAACCCTCCCAACAAGCCCATTCATCCAGATCCCCCATCACCCAGATCCCTAACCAGGCTGCCTGCACTCAAACTGTTCCACACAGAACCCTATCATACCTGGCTCTCCCCACACTAAGCCCCTCCACACTAGGGTCCTGCTGGGCCTGCCTGCCTGCCTACAGCTAGTGTAATTGGCACAGAGGGGGCGCACCCTGGGGTGTTTCTGGGGCAGGCCTGACCCTTGCACTGTTTCAGGGTCAGGTGCAGCCTTACCGCTGAGTCTATGTTTGGGGTGGGGAGCGGGCTGCAGGGTGATCTCCCACCTCTGTGCCTGGGATCTCATTGCCATGCTGGAGCCCCCACATTTATTTATTGACAAATAAAAATTGAAAAATGTTGGCAAAATTTTGCAGAATTTTAAGTGATGATGTGCAGAATTTTAAAGATTTTGGCGCAGAATGCCCTCGGGAATAACTCAGGGCAGGCTGGCCCATATAGTGCTTTCTAGCCCACTTTTAAGGGTGTGTATACACTGCCTCTGGGAACGAGCCTCCCAGCCCGGCTTCACAGTCTTGCACTAGCATGCTAAAAATAGCTGTGTAGATGCTGCAGCTTGGGCCAGAGCTCTGGGGCTATGGGGCAAAGGGGGGAGCTTGAGAGCCTGAGCCACAACAGCTACACAGCCAGCGTGAGTTTGTGAACCGAGGCTGGCAGACTCGCTCCGAGTGGCACTGCAGACATGTCCACTATGGTTCAAGTTACAGGGCCTCCCCTGTTCCTTTACCACACTTGGCCATGTTCCTCTGCAGCACAAGATTGTGGGGTAGATGGGAACAAGCTCTGGAGAGTAGTCTTGTAGTTTCTAACATGCACTGCTGCAAATGGGCACTGGTGCTGTCCAGAGAACCTCTAGCTCCATTAACAGAGTAACGCTTGGGGCTGCTTCTCTAAAAGCATCCAAAGAGCATTTTTCAGTTTTACTAACATACAGGTTGTTTTTTTCCCATTTTAAATGTTTGACATTTAAGACTATGGCTTCTGCTTAACTTCACCTGGGCTCCACAGTAATAAAACTGCTGTACATTAAGACAGCCCCTGCTAGATTCTCCCCTGTCCCACCACAGAACCGGGAAGAGAGTATTTTAACATACTAACCTTATACCACAAGAAATTGATTGGCTCACAAGTGATATGGCTTCCTGGACTAGTCTCTCATAGACCACGGCCCACACTACAGAGCTAACAATTCACAGTATGACTGACAATTTTTTCCAGGACTGGACTAGCAGAGGATGCTAAAGTTGGGTACTTAGCTAGTGAGTAAAACTAGGTAGCAGTTCAGGACTGGTGTAGTAGGGGGTCACTGCAGCACGGGATTAGTCCACACTAGAAAGGCCACAAAGACAAGCTTAGGGAGGTGCATTGGCAGGGCTGTGCAGGGAACCCACAGCGTCCACCTGCCCTGTCTCTTGGCCATCTTTATTAAAATCAAATGTATTCACTTTTTAAAAATAATGAATCTCCCTCTCCCCAAAGAGAGCACAACCAGACTCTAAGCCAGGGTAGGTCTCCAACAGCTAGATCGCTCTCATGCACAGAGTTACTGTCCCCAGTTACACTGGCTCAAGTTTGCATTAGGTGCTGATGGAAGGAAACACCATTGTTCTCTGTAGTAATGGTACAGAGTGGGAGTGCCAGTGTAGACCAGCAAAGGGAACTGTAACAACTGTAGGGTCTACATAGCCAGGCATTGGACTGGAGAGGTCCTCCAGGATCATAGAGTCTAGTCCCTGGCAACCCCTGTCACCTAATCCCATTCACAGATACAGGCCTAATTCTTCTAGATGACAGAGATGACACATGGATTAAGATGCTGGTGGCCACAAGGATTTCCTCTATACTAGCACTCCCACTATTGCTACCACCAGTGAAGCTGACCAAGATAAAGCTAGTGCAGATAAGAGCAGTGAGAGAACCATCTTAGGAAAACTACTGAAGGGACACTGAGAATTACTGACTTTTACTGCTGCAATGCCAGGGTGACTGACACACAAAAACAATCTAAGAAGAGCACATATGGATCCCTTTGGCAAGTGCTTTCAATTTTTTGTGCCTAGCTGATAAGAGTGGTTAAAGGGGTAACTACTTTCAGGTCATACTGAAAGGTGAACTGTCAGGCTGGAGGGAGGTTACTACTGCAGCTCCTCAGGGATTGGTCTTGGGCCCAATCTTATTTAACATTTCAGTTAATGACTTTGGAACAAAAAGTGGGTGTGTGCTAATAAAATTGGCAGATGACACAAAGTTTGGGGGTGTTGCCCATATGGAGGAGGATCGCAACATCATAAAAAAAGATCTGGATGACCTTGAAAACTGGAGTAACAGAAATGAGATGAAATTTATCAATTCAAAGTGCAAGGTCATGCATTTAGGGACTCACAACAAGATCATTTTTGCTATAAGATGGGGATGTATAAGTTGGAAGTGACAGAGGGGGAGAAAGACTTGGGTGTATTTCTCAACCACAGAATCACTCTAAGATGCCATGAAAAAGGTTAATCCAATCTTAGAATGCATCAGGTGAGGTACTGCGAGTAGAGACAGGGGAGTGCTTAGTACTATTATACAAAGCACTGAGGAGACCTCATCTGGAATGCTGTGCGAAACTCTGATCTCCAATGATTAAGAAAGATGAATTCAAACGGGAACAGGTGCAGAGAAGAGCAACTAGGATGATTTGAGGAACAGAAAAACTACCTTACGAGAGGAGACTTCAGGAGCTTGACTTGTTTAGTCTAACCAAATGAAGGCTATGGGGAGATAGGATTGCTCTTTCTAAACACATCAGAGGGACAAACACTAGAGAGGAAAAGGAGTTATTTAAGGTAAAGGCCAATGTTGGCATAGGAACAAATAGGTATAAACTGGCAATCAGTAAGTTAAAACTTGAAATTAGATGAAGGTTTCTAACCATCAAAGTAGTGAAGTTCTGGAATAGCCTTTGAAGGGGAGAGATGGGGCCAAAAAAACCCAAACCCTAACTTGTCTCAAGACTCATCTGGAGAGGATAGTATGTTGAGATTGCCTATAATGGCATCTGGCCCACCTACGATTTCTATTAGCAAATGGCTGGAAATTAGATACTAGATGGAGAGGGCTCTAAGTTACTATGGTGAATTTTTTCGCAGGTGTCTGATTGGTAGGACCTCTCCACATGCTCCAGGTCTAACAGATCGCCATGTTTGGGGTCAGAAAGGAATTCTGCCCCCAGGTCAGACGGGCAGACATCCTGGAGGATTTTCACCTTCCTCTACAGCTTGGGGCCTGGGTCACTTGCTGATCTGAATTAGAATAAATGGTCGATTCTCTATAACTTGAAGGCTTTAAATCAAGTTTTGAGGAGTTTGGTAACTCAGCCAGTGATAATGGGCTTATTACCAGAGTGGGTAGGTGAGGTTCTGTGGGCTGCATTGTGCAGGAGGTCAGACTAGAATGGCCCCTTTTGGCCTTAAAGTCTATGAGTGGCAAAGAGGCCTTTTACATCCCATCTGTGCTGAAAGACAAGACAGCAACATCAGCTGTTTGGGTCTTTTGAAGTTGTGGATCTTTGTAAATACAGCAGATAAACTTAAAATACTAATCAAAGAAAAGTAGAACCAGCTATTGCCCACGTGCACCATCCAGGATGGAGAATTAGGGACTGCAAAGATGCCTGCTTTGGGACAATAATATTTGGGTTAATTTATCTCCTAGATTCATGCTGGATGAAAGCTTTGAGCTGGTACCAGAGATGAAAGGTCAGCGTTTGATCAATAAAAGGCACCAACCCTTAGCTCCAAGCCATCCCAGGTTATTTTGAACTTCAAGCCCTGAGCTCATGAAGACTGTGGTTTCCATTTCCATGCTTATGACTCAGGAAGTAATTAAGCCAATATCCTGCTTCCCCCACAAGCAGATTATTTTGACAAAGGGGCACTTATTCTACTTAGTCTACACACCCATTTGACTCAGGAATCCAAAATAAAAGCGTGTGTGTGTGTATACACCCACACCCCAACGGTTTCAGAGAAAGCAGCAAGTTCAAGAAAGATAAAAGATGAAGCGTGTACTTATTCACTTTCAGTGTAGCACAGTAGCTCCTGCCTCTAAGATACAAAGGATCATTATTTACCTAGACAGTGTGTGTCCAACATATAAACCCCCTCCCTTCATTCTGTTTTGTACCATGCTTACAGCTTACCAGAATAGTACTCATTCCTTTCACTGTGCCAAGGTCAAATTTGAGACAGTGATCCGTGTTAAAATATGTGGGATCATCATATTATGCATCTAATGATTTTACAGTACTGCTAATTATTTCTGAAGACATGGATAACTGGGGAAGTACCAAAAAATAGTGAAGAGCAAGTAGACAATATTCAAAGAGAAAAGGAGAATGATCCTAGCAATAACCATCTGAAAGTCTAAACGCAATCCCCAAGAGAAACTATGGTCCATCCAGCATGAAGAAAGAAGTCACCGAATGGACTCATGCACAATAAGCTGCATGAGTTTATAAAGAATAATTCTTTAGACAAAAATGACTTTTTTGGACAGAATTATTAAGTTATCAGCAGGCTAAGGGAACCTATGCGCATCATATATATGGATTTAGTAAGCCATTTGATGCAGTATCTCACAATATCTTAACAGAAAGAAATAATTCAAATTGATTTGCATAAGAATATGGTCATGAGGACTGAAAACTGGAGAAGACTGAAAGCAAAGGGAAATAACTGGCAATGAAGCAACTAAGATGGGGATGACAGGGACCAGTGTTAGGACCACTCTTATTTAACAACTTTATTAACGATCTAGAGGAGAGGTTGTGTAGCACAACAATGAAATTTGCAGAGGCTACTAAATTTGGAGGAATTGAAAACAGCAGCGAGGACACAAAAGTCACAATGGGGAAACTTGGATTTAAAAAAATCTAAATTTAATTGACTCTGGATAAAGGTAGCTAGGGAAAATGATCCAATACTCCTACCTAATGTGGGGAAACCTAGGATGCAGCAATGTTGAATGCCACCTAAAGAGGATAGTGGACAGTAAACTAGACATGAATTCACCAACACAACTGGATTTGCAGCTAGCAAGGCATGTGAAGGGTAACAAGAAGGGTTTGTTAGCAACAAGGAGGAAGTCAAGGAAAGTGTGGGACCCTTACTGACTGGGGGAGGCAACATGGAGACAGATGATGTGGAAAAAGCTGAAGTACTCAATGCTTTTTTAGCCTCGGTCTTCACAGACAAGGTCAGCTGCCAGACTGCTGCACTGGGCAACACAGTATAGGGAGGAGGTGAGAAGCCCTCAGTGGTGAAAGAACAGGTTAAGGACTATTTAGAAAAGCTGGACATGCACAAGTCCATGGGTCCAGATCTAATGCATCCAAGGGTGCTGAGGGAGTTGGTTGAAGATTCGTGGCAATTGGGGACAGTCCTAGACAATTGGAAAAAGGCAAATATAGTGCCCATATTTTAAAAAGGGAAGAAAGAGAACCCGGAGAACTACTGCCTCACTACAGTCCCTGGCAAAATCATAGAGCAGGTCCTCAAGGAATCCATTTTGAAGCACTTGGAGGAGAGGAAGGTGACATGGATTCACCAAGGGCAAGTCATGCCTAACCAACCTAATTGCCTTCTATGATAAGATAACTGACTCTGTGGATATGGGGAAAGTGGTGGATGTGATATATCTTGACTTTAGCAAAGCTTTCAATATAGCCTCCCACAGTATTCTTGCCAGCAAGTTGAAAAAGTATAGTTTGGACGAATGGACTATAAGCTGGATAGAAAGCTGGCTAGATTGTTGGGCTCAATGAGTAGTAATCAACGGCTCGATGTCTAGTTGGCAGCTGGTATCAAGCAGAGTGCCCCAGGGATTGGGCCTGGGGTCAGTTTTGTTCAACATCTTTATTACTTATCTGGATGATGGGATTAATTGCACCCTCAACAGGTTCACAGATGATACTAAGCTGGGGGGAGAGATAGATATGCTGGAGGGTAGAGATAGGGTCCAGAGTGACCTAGACAAATTGGAGGATTGGGCCAAAAGAAATCTGATGAAGTTTAACAAGGACAAGTGCAGAGTCCTGCACTTAGAAAGCAAGAATCACATGTACTGCTACAGGCTGGGGACTGACTGGCTAAGCAGCAGTTCTGCAGAAAAGGACCTAGGGGTTACAGTGGATGAGAAGCTGGATACGAGTCAGCAGTGTGCTCTTGTTGCCAAGAAGGCCGGCAGCATATATGGGCTGTATTAGTAGGAGCACTGCCAGCAGATCGAGGGAAGTGATGATTTCCCTCTATTCAGCACTGGTGAGGCCACACCTGGAGTATTGGGTCCTCTCACTACAGAAAGGATGTGGACAAGAGTGGCTAGAACAGGCATTTGTGGGACGCTTCTGGAGACCAGGGCATCCACATTGGCGCTGCGGCGCTCCAACTGGGGCACAGCAAGCATTGAGCTCTATGTGCCTTGCCAGTGTGGATGCATCATTAGTTAGGGTGCCCAGGCCTCCTTTAATGCGCTCTAACTCACAAGTGTAACCAAACCCTAAGCTCAAACAAACCCAGAAACAATGAAAGAGGAACGACTCTCTTGTAATCCTTTCCATTCTCTTGTAATCCAATTTCCATTACTCTCTTGTAATCCTTTCCGTTTTAGCACAAGCCTGCAGCAGGTATCGGAGAGGCGGGGGCAGGAAAGCAGATCCTCTGACCACTCGGAGAAAGAGCCTTTTAGGGTTCTTAATGCTTTTAGATTTCTTTCAAGTTTTCTGTTTCAGATCTGTTTCCCATTTGATTGCACTGGGCTGCTGTAGCTCCCTTTCTACAAGGCAAGATGACCTGCCTGTGATGTCACCAGACTTCACCAGAAGAGGGAATGGAGGAGGTAAGTAATCATTTTATTTCACTTTTGTGGCACCACTGAGAGGTTTTAACAAACCCGACAGCAGCAAAACAAGCAACATTTTAATAAAATTAGAACAGATCCATCCCTTTAAAAACAATCCTTAGACGCTGTGGGTGGTGTTCAGCAGAACAGAGATTGCAGCTCTCTGGTAGTCAGTGACATTTCCAAGAGTTCCAACCACTCCGCCACCAGGTGCTTCATGGAAACAAATGTCCAGGTGCTAAAGCCATGGCAAGAGACTTTCCAATAGTTACTCTGATCTCAAAATACATCAGGTAAGTTTGGGGCTTTAGCCACTGCTTCACAGATGCCTGTACTCACCACAAAAGCCATTATCAGAGCCAACAACTTTGTTGGCAGTCTCAGGGGATACACCGAGGGCTGAATGGACCAGGAGAATGTCTCCTCTAAATGGGTTCCCTTTGGGTTGGGATTGAGGCACACTGGCACAGCAGTGCATGTAGGAAGGCTGCCATTCTGCTGCCTAATTCCTTATGCATTTGGTTGATAAAGAGGACTTCAGACTTTAGAGCCAACAATCTGCCACCTTCCACTAGCACTGTCATTCATTTTGTGTTAGAATTTTAAATCTGAGTGGAATGTTTAAAGCACCATACCGCATTTAAGTAACAAACAGCCATTCTTTGCCTTTCTGTAGTGGATCTCAAAGTACCTTACAAACACAGATGAATTAAGCATCATGACAGACACTCTGGAGAGGATCAGAGGGGTAGCCGTGTTAGTCTGGAATTGCAGAAGTGACAAAGAGTCCTGTGGCACCTTAATGACTAACTAAAGTATTAGAGCATAAGCTTTTGTGGGCTAATACCCACTTTGTCGGATGCATGCAGTGGAAGTATCCAGGGCCGTATTACGTTCTCTTTACAGATGGGAAAACAGAGGCACAGGGAGGTTAACTAACTACAAGGTCACACAGGAAGTCAGAGGCAGATTCAGGATGAGAATGCAAGACACTTAATAGCTGTATGCTTTAACCACTACCCTTTGTTTTCAACAAATGAAAGCCTGTAGTATTGAAAAGAGATCATGAAAATGGCTAGAGAAACATTTTCAGAGGGCAAATCTGCTCTGGAAACTAACTCTAAAAATAGCATGGGCAAGATGTGGGAGTCACTATTATTGTTTCTCAATGATTTGCATAGCACATGTGCTTAGTAAAATAAGTTACTCAAACAGCCAACCTTGCAAACCAGTGCTGGGACCTGAGAGTCAAGCTGAGAGTCCTTCCTTCAATATCACTTGCAATTAATTCACGACGGACACATTAAGTCCACAGTCATATATGTGCAGCCCAGACATCTGCAATAGGTTTGTACAGGTGTATGTGACAGAGTACCCCTATCTTCACCACTTTTACAAAACTATGATTAATTTTGTACAAAATATGACATGTGAGGTATCATCTGAAAACTCATAATTTGCTGATCATCACTGTCCTGGTAAAATGGGTGCATCAACATTGTATGTAAAGCTATAAGATTCCACTGTATGATGTTACTAAGGCATATTCTAAATCTGGGGAAGACCAGACCAGTTCCTTAGAGACAAAAGGCAAACTAACTCTTCAGCCAGGTGTCAGCACAATCAAATAGACCACCACCAGGGTAAGGGGCCATTCTTTGGCAGGAAGAAGGGAGTGAGAGAGAAATTTACATCTTGGCAATGGAACAGCTGGGGCTTCCCATGTGAACAGACTGGCTGTTGCCTGAACCCCAGCTAAAGACAATTCTCAAAGGAGAAGGAAGAAAATAAAAATGAGGAACAGAGGCCCAAAATCACCTCTCTCCCTCATCTCTGCTCATGGCAGCAACAACATTTGAAGGACAAAAGAAGCATAACTGAACTGGAGAAGGGGTCCTGGCTGAAGGGATCTAGCCAATCTGCTGTGAGCAGGTGATGAGAGAAACCTTGGGCTTTAAATTTACTTAGCTAGTTAAGTTAGTTATTAGTTTGCATTTTACCTTTTATTTCTTTGTAACCAATTCTGACTTTTATGCCTCATTCCTTGTAATCACTAAAAATCTATCTTTCTGTAGTTAATAAAATTGTTTTATCTAAACCATTGTGTGCTTGGACTGAAGTTTCTGGAAACCTCCGTTTGAGATAACAGGGTCTGTGCATATTATTTTCTGTTAACGAAATGACAGACTTTCTATGAGCTTGTATGATCCAGGAGGGTGCTAGGCAGTAGAAGATGCATAGTTCTGGGGACAGGTCTGGAACTGGGAATTTGCTGGTGTTGCTCTGTAATATAATTCATGAGTGGCTGGCTAGAAAAACTGGTATAATTCAGCTGAGAATGATTTTGTATGTTAGAGGTGTATGTCAATGGACCAGGAATGGTTGGTTTTACAGTGAAGCAGCGTAAAAGACACTACCCATCCCCCAATTGAAGAGTTGAGGGGACAGTTATTCAACAGTCCAGACTATACCCTGGGGAATGGCACAGCATATCCCATTAGAAATTAATTCTACTGATGCACAAGAAAGATTGGTTTTGGATTCTACTCTCCCATAGCTTTGCAGGCTATGCGGAGCTACCAGAAGTAAAAAGCTTGTTTTCCTCCTTAACATCAACAGCTGAGTCGGTATAATTGCAAGGAACAGATCTTTGGTGTTAAAGCTCTGTTTTAACATAATTTCTTTTCAGAGAACAGCTGATTTTCCAGACCAATTTTTCCCCTTTTCCATAAGTGCAATGAGTTGAAGGCGGGTAAGTTAACTAACAAGCCTGAGCCTTCGTTGTCAAAATGGTCACTCTCCTTGAATTGGAAGTTCAGAATCTAGCCAGCCAGATTCCCTTTTTTCCAATACATATTTTATTACTAGAAAGTAAAATCCCAATATTTATGCCTCCCCTTCTGTCCTCCCCACCCCGCACCCCAGTTCAAGTTGCTTGTCAAATGCATAACTCTTGTGAAATCAGACTCCATGACTTTTACAGAAAAGGGCTTCTGTGGTTTTATAGCACTATTATTTCCTCTATTAAAAATGGGGGGATGGTAAAAACCTGGAATCATTTAACTATTGAATTTCATACCTCATTCCCTACATTCTCTTTGGAGATTATTCCACCATTCTTCTGATGCTAAAGGTCCCAGTCAACTTACTAAAAAGCCACAGTCTGAAAGTGTTTGGTCTGTTGTGGTTATAACTAGCACCTCAGAGAACAACAACTGAAAGTTCAGAAAAAATGACATTCCCTCCCCCCCCCCCGCCCCGGCCCCCAGCTTGTTTACTTTTGTGCATTTGACAATGCCTTGTGCGTAGCGCATTGCTCTATTTCCCATGCATTTAGGTTCCTCTGTGGGTCTTTTGCACAGAACAGAAGAGAAACATCTTGCTATACCAGAAAAATGTCATTGTAAACCCACTAAAATTGGCAAGGAAACATCTATTACTTTAACTCTAGTCTGAAACTGACTAGATTTCACAATAAGCCTGAAAAAGCTGCAGATCAATTTATCTGCCATAAGAACCCGGCCTTAGTCTCAGTCTGGACTATAACACAAAACATAGCAAGCAAATTAGCAGTCTAGCAGCCCCAGTATTAAGTTGTGTACCTAATTAAGGTTTTAAAGGGATACAATTTGACTTTTTTGGAGTTGCCATAAAAAAAAATCCTTATTTACAACTAAAGACCCGTTGAACGGCATAGTATGAGGATTTTCCTTTTAATGTTCTTTTTAAAAAAGGCCTCAGAGTTTTTCAGCTCCCTTTTCATTTATAAAGGTCATTTAATGAAGAGAGAAACTGAGCATATAAGGCAAACTGGAAAAAAAAAAACCCAACAACCCAAAACACAGAGTTCTTGCTAACCTCTTCCTCTTACAGTTGTCTATATGCAGCACGTAACTTTTGTGTTTGGGAGGCAGAATGTGAGCACCAAAAGCTCCCTAGAAGTGAGAGGAACCACCAGTGTCTGGACAGTGGACTTGCCCCTGCTTGGCCGCTTCCCGAGGCCCCATCCCCACTCTGCTTCTTCCCACCCACACTCCGCCCCCTCCTCCTGCCCACCACTTGCTCCTCTCCGCCCACTGCCTGCTTCTTCCTTCCCCCTCCCGCAACTCCCCATCTGCTCACTCCTTTCTGCCCCCTCCTGTCTTAAGGGTGAGCAACAGGAGGGAGAGGACAGAGAGGAGCAAGCAATGAGGGTTTCAGGGGGAAGAGGAACAGCAAGGGCAGTAAGAGGCGGAGCAGTTCAGGTGTCAGTGCCTCCCCCAACTTCTCAGGAACTTCCAGCAGCAATGCTCCAGCATTTCTTGCCCTATTTGCCCAAGGCTCTTATACCCACTGACAACAGTCTTAGTGTAACTTGTATCTACAGCGGCGTTAGAATTATAGGACTGTCTGCACCTCTAGTCCCCGTTCCAGGCTGTCTGAGCGCAACCACCTCAGGAGTTCAGCCTCTCGCCCTCCTCTGCTTCCGGGTGGAATCCTGCAATTCTCCCACTCTTAGACTGGGATCAAGGTACATAAGCTCTAAGTATAGTTGGGGTGATCACCCTGCAGGTCCGATTGGGTTTGGGCACCTGTAACCAGTGATAGTGACCAACTGCCATCTTGACACAAAGTATTTTTATTTAGCAATTAGAACAAAGATTAGAGAAAAAATTTAGAGCAAGCTGCTTCTATGAATAATCTCATTTAATCTTACCCAAAAGCTAAGGCCACATCCACACTAGGATTACTTTGCCAGTACAGCCATTCCGGTAAAGGGTTCCTAGTAGGGACACAGGTTATCCTGGCAAAACTGTGCTCTTACCAGTATAGTTTATTCCAGCACCTGAGTGAAACAAGCGATGCCAGTAAAAGTGCACCTTTGCCAGTGTAACTGCGTCTGTGCTAGGGTCTTTTGCAGACACAGTTCTGTCAGTCAGAGATCACACCTCTTCACACACCTGACCGACAGCTACAGAAGCATGTAGCATAGATATGGTTCCACTTAAACAGGCCTTCCTCTTAAGTCACAGGAACAGAACGGAACCAATTAGGGCCTGACTACAAGGGGAAACTGACCTGAGTAGCTGTTCTGCAATAGCTCTCTGTGCAGGGCCACTTACAGAATCATAGCACTATAAGGCTGCAAAGGAGTTAGAGAGGTCATCGAGTCCTACCTCCTGTGCTGAGGCAGGACCAAGTAAACCTCGACAGGTGTTTGTCAAAGCTGGTGTTAAAAACGTCCAACGGTTTGGCATTCCACAACCTCCCTTGGAAATCTATCCCAGAGATAAAATACCCTTATAGTTAGAAAACTTTTGCTAATATCTAATCTAAATCTCCCTTGCTGCAGATTAAGCCCATTACTTCATGTCCTACCTCTCATGGAGGACACAGAGAACAATTGACCACCATCCTCTTTATAAACAGTCCTTAACAGATTTGAAGACTGTTATCAGGTCCCGCATAGTCTTCTTTTCTCAAAACTAAAATGGCTGCATTATTTTAACCATTTCTCGTGCGTCACGTTTTCTAAACCTTTTACCATTTTAGTTGCTCTCCTCCAGACTCTCTCTAATTTGTCCACATCTGCGTTAAAGTGTGCTGCCCAGAATTGGAAACAGGCCTCAACAGCCCTGAGTAGAGCAGGACAATTACTGTGTCCCCTGTCTTACACACAACACTCCTGTTACTACACCCCAGAATGGTATTAGCCTTTTTCACAGCTGCATCACATTGACAACTTACCTTCAATTTGTGATTCATTATACCCCTCAGATCCTTTTCAGCAGTACAATCACATAGCCAGTTATTCCTCATTGTGTAGTTGTACATTTGATTCTCCAATTTGCCAATGTCATTTTGAATTTTAATCCTGTCCTTCCAAATGCTTGCAACCCATCATAGCTTGGTGTCATCCCCAAATATCATAAGCACACTCTCCACTCCATTATCCAAGTCATTAGTGAAAATACTGAAGAGTACAAGACCCTGATCAGACCCTTGTGGGACGATATTAGATACCCCCTCCCAGTTTGACAATGACAACTATCTGAGTACACTCTTTCAACCAGCTGTGCACTCAGCTGATAGTAATTTCATCTTGACCACATTTTATTAGTTTGCTTATGAGACTTATGTGAGACTGTATCAAAAGCTTTACTAACGTCAAGATATATCACATCTACCGGGTTCCCCCACAGCCATTATGCCAGTAATCCTGTCAAAGAAAGAAAGAAATTAGGTTGATTTAGCATGATCTGTTCTTGACAACATGATGGCTTGACATCCTGGCTATTCCTAACTACATCCATCCCGGCTACATCCTAACTATGTATACAATTTTGTCAAGGTACAATTAAGCAAAACTAATGGAATAGTTATATGGAAAAAAAGGACAAAAATCAGGGTATGGGCACGGAGGGGCTGAAGCCAAAGTAGCCACAAAGGTCTGTTAAAGTCACAGAATTTATGACCTCTGTGACCAAAGCATATGCTTACTTATAAGCTGTGATGGGGCAAGGCCAGATGGCTATTGGAATGTGCTAAGGAACAGATATGTGAGTCTCAGGCTAAACAGATCCCTGGTACCACTGGAACCTTCTAGAAAGCCGCAGAAACTGCTACCTTGATTGGGACACCTGAAGCCAATCAGGGACTGGCTGAAACCAGTTAAAAACCTCCCAGTTAGTCAGGTGGGTGTGGGTGTCAGGAGTTGTGGGAGGAAGTTGTGTTGTTGGTGAGACTGAGTGGTTAGACAACTTATCATATGCAAGGAAGGAGGCCCTGAGGTAAGAGCGAAGCGGAGTTTGAAGAAGTGGGGACTGCTGTGGGGAAGCAGCCCAGGGAATTGTATTGTGGCTAAAAGGTCAGCCATCTTAGCTGATACTATTAGGGTCCCTGGGCTGGAGCCCGGAGTAGAGAGCGGGCCCGGGCTCCCCGCTTTCTGCCTCCCCTAATTAATCACTGAGATTGGGAGACAACAGAGACTGTGCCAGGAAGGATAGCTTCTCCTCACTGGCTTATGATGAAAATGGCTCAATAGGTTCTGACCTTGTCTCTAGAGAGAGAAGGGCCACGTGGAGGGTCACAGTGAGCCTCTGAGGCTAGTGAAATCCGCCAAGAAACACAGAATCCACAAAGATAAGGACAGAGCTTTGTCACAAATCCTAATATCCTCTAAGTGCTTAAAGACTGATTAATAATTTGTTTCAGTATCTTTCCAAGTATCAACAATAAACCTACCAGTCTTTTTCAAGATAGGTACGATGTTTGCCCCTCCCAAATATAATTGTGAATGGTTCCAAGATTGCTTCAGCTAGATCCTGAAGTACCCTGTGATGAATTTCATCAAGCTCTATTGACTTAAATACATTGAATTTATCTAAATAGTCTTTAACCTGTTCTTTCTCTATTTTGGCTTGTGTTCCTTCTCCCTTGTTAATATTAACTGTGTTGAATAACTGGTCACCATTTACCATGTTAGTGAAGACTGAAGCAGGATAGGCATTAAATACCTCAGTCTTTGTGATATCGTAAGTTCTCTCTCCTTTCCCAGTAAGTAGAGAATCCTAAACTTTCCTGTGTCTTTCTCTTGCTTCTAATGTATTTAAAGAACCTCCTCTTATTTCCTTTTATGTCACTCGTTAGATGTCACTCATTTTGTGATTTAGCATTTCTGATCTTGTCTGTGCTCCTTAGCAATTTGTCCACATTTCCACTTTTTGTAAAACTCCTCCTTGATTTTCACTTCAGTGAAGAGCTTTTGGTAGAGCCCTACTGGCCTCTTACTGTTTTACCTTTGCATTGGAATAGTTTGCAGTTGTGCTTTTACTACTATCTCCTTGAGACTGCCAGCTCTCCTGAACAACTTTTTCCCTTTAGTTTTATTTCCCACAGGTTTATTAAGAATGTAAGAACATAAGAATGGCCGTACTGGGTCAGACCAATGGTCCATCCAGCCCAATATTCTATCTTCTGACAGTGGCTAATGCCAGGTGCCCTGGAGTGAGTGAACCTAGCACGTAATGATCAAGTGATCTCTCTCCTGCCATCCATCACCATCCTCTGACAGTCAGAGGCTAGGGACACCATTCCTTACCCATCCTGGCTAATAGCCATTAATGGACTTAACCACCATGAATTTATCCAGTTCTCTTTTAAACCCTGTTAAATTCCTAGCTTTCACAACCTCCTCAGGCAAGGAGCTCCACAGGCTGACTGTGCGCTGTATGAAGAAGAACTTCCTTTTATTTGTTTTAAACCTTATGCCCATTAATTTCATTTGGTGGCCCCTAGTTCTTCTATTATGAGAACAGGTAAATAACTTTTCCTTATTCACGTTCTCCAAACTACTCATTATTTTATATACTTCTATCATATCCCCTCTTAGACTCCTCTTTTCCAAACTGAAAAGTCTTAGCCTCTTTAATCTCTCCTCATATGGGACCTGTTCTAAATCCCTAATCATTTTAGTTGCCCTTCTCTGAACCTTTTCTAAAGCCAGTATATCCTTTTTGAGATGAGAAGACCACATCTGTACACAGTCTTCAAGATGTGGGCGCACCATGGATTTATATAAGGGCAATAAGATATTCTCTGTCTTACTCTCTATCCCTTTTTTAATGACTCCTAACATCCTGTTTGCTTTTTTGACTGCTGCTGCACACTGCATGGATGTCTTCAGAGAACTATCCATGATGATTCCAAGATCTTTTTCCTGATTAGTTGTAGCTAAATTATCCCCCCATCACATTGTATGTATAGTTGGGGCTTTTTTTTCC
>ML677376.1:13022614-13184294 GCA_007922305.1 Dermatemys mawii | reverse complement strand
TAACCCTAAACCCTCACCCTCACCCTAACCCCTAACTCCTAACCCTTAACAATAACCCTAACCTTAACCCTTAACCCAAAACCTAACCCTAACCCTCAACCCTAACCACTAACCCTAATGCTAACCATAAACCCTAGCCCTAACCCTAACCCAAACCCAAACCCTAATCGTAAGCACTAACCCTAACCCCTTACCCTAACCATACCTCTAACCCTAAACCCTAACCCCTAACCCTAACTCCAACCCTAACCCTAACACTAAGGCCCCTAGCCCTATCCCTAACCCTAAGCCTAACCTTAACCCTAACCCTAATCCAAAACCAAACCCTAACCTTAAACCCACCCACCCCCAACCCTAAACCTAATCCCAACTCTAAACCCTAAACCTACCAGTGTTCTCTGAAGGGGTCAACGAAAACAGGGGATCCAGTGGACATAGTGTACTTAGATTTCCAGAAAGCCTTTGACAAGGTCCCACACCAGGGGCTCTTACATAAATTAAGTTGCCATGGGATAAGAGGGAAGATCAGTTCATGGATTGAGAACTGATCAAATGACAGGGAACAAAGGGTAGGAATAAATGGTAAATTTTCAGAATGGAGAGGCGTAATTAGTCATGTTCCCCAAGGGTCAATTCTAGGACCAATCCTATTCAACTTATTCATAAATGATTTTGAGGCAGGGGTAATCAGTGAAGTGGCTAAGTTTGCATATGATACTAAACTGCTCAAAATAGTTAAGACCCAAGCAGACTGTGAAGAACTTCAAAAAGATCTCAAAAAACTAAATGATTGGGCAACAAAATGGCAAATGAAATTGCATGTGAATAAATGTAAAGTAATGCACCCCAACTATACATACAATATGATGGGGGATAATTTAGCTACAACTAATCAGGAAAAAGATCTTGCAGTCCTTGTGGATAGTTCTCTGAAGACATCCATGCAGTGTGCAGCGACAGTCAAAAAAGCAAACAGGATGTTAGGAATCATTAAAAAAGGGATAGAGAATAAGATGGAGAATATCTTATTGCTCTTATACAAATCCCTGGTGAGCCCACATCTTGAATACTGCGTACAAATGTGGTCTCCTCATCTCAAAAAGGATATACTGGCATTAGAAAAGGTTCAGAGAACGGCAACTAAAATGATTAGGGGTTTGGAATGGGTCCCATATGAGGAGAGATCAAAGAGGCTAGGACTTTTTAGCTTGGAAAAGAGGAGACTAAGGAGGGATATGATAGAGGTATATAACATTATGAGTGGTGTGGAGGACATGACTAAGGAAAAGTTATTTACTTGTTCCCATAATAGAAGTACTAGGGGCCACCCAATGAAATTAGTGGGCAGCAGGTTTAAAACAAATAAAAGGAAGTTCTTCTTCACATATCACACAGTCAACCTGTGGAACTCCTTGCCTGAGGAGGCTGTGAAGGCTAGGACTATAACAGGGTTTAAAAGAGAACTGGATAAATTCATGGCAGTTAAGTCCATTAATGGCTATTAGCCAGGATGGGTAAGGTTTGTCAGAGGCGAGTGAAGGATGGCAGGAGAGAGATCAGTTGATCATTACCTGTTAGGTTCACTCACTCCGGGGCACCTGGCATTGGCCATTGTCGGTAGACAGGCTACTGGGCTAGATGGACCTTTGGTCCAACCCAGTATAGCCTTTCTTATGTTCTAACCCTAACCCCTAACCCCAACCCTAAACCCTACCCCAACCCTAAACATTAACCCTAACCCTTAACCCCTACCTCTAACCCTAAACCCTAACTCTAATCCTAACCCTAATCCAAAACCCTAACCCTAGCCCTAAACCTAAACCCTAACTCTATTGCTAAACCCTAATCGTGACCCTGACCCTAAATCCTAACCCCAACCCTAAACCTAACCATAATCCTAAACCTAACCGTAATTCTAAACCCTAACCCCTAACCTAACTCCAACCATAGTGCTAATTTATGTTCTTGAAGCACATGCACTAATGGTATAAAACAGAACATAAGGGCACTATGCTTCTCCTTTTGGCCTCCCCACACTTGTACTGCAAACAACAAGGATGCTCAGAAGACTGGTGATTTCAACAGGGGAAACTGCCACAGGTTTAAGGGAAAAAAGACTTTATATTAAGGACTGTAAGATCCAGTGGAGTGGATCAACCATTTCTTGATCTAAATACTGTTTAATATGATAAGGGGTAAGGTTTAGACTTGTGACCTTATATTTTATTTTATTTTGGTAACCACTCTGCTTTTTTGCCTATCACTTTATAATCACTTAAAATCTATCTTTTGTGATCAATAAACTTGTTTTACTATTTCTCTTCACCAATGAGTTTGTCCAAAGTGTTTGGTAAATCTGCTCAGGTTTAGAAAGGCTGGTGTATATCCACGTTACCCTGATGAAGTGGTGAACCAATTAATAAACTTGCATTGCTCAAGAAAGAGTCTTGAGCAGTGCAAGACAGTATATTCCTGAGGTACAAGTCTGGGAGCTGGGGAGATCTGGCTGGTGCCTTTCTCTGTGATTCATGAATGGCTCTGGGAGCATTCATGCAATCAAGCTGGGTGTGGGGCTCCATATGCTGTTGTGCTGAGTGATAACAGTTCCTGGAGGGGTTTACTGCTTGTCACTAGCAAAATTTGTGAGAGAGAGCCCAGGTTAGAGAGTTAAGGGGGCAAAGCCACAGTCCCAGACTCCACCCTCAGGATCCCGTCACAAGCCTAATAGGGGATCATTACGAAAACAAGCAGGAAGGAAACAGAATGACTCAAGATAAGCCACTTTTCGGCAACCACAGTTGTGTTGTTAAGAGACAAGGCCATTATGGGAAAAGGCTTGGGAACCAGAAGATCCACAGGCCAATAGCAGTTTAAAAAAGGGACTCTCAGGAGAGGGGTTAGCACTTTAGAGGCAGTTGCCTGAAGAAGCTAGGCCTGCCCAGCACACCATGCGGGAACTGCTGAGCTTCAGTAAGATAGAGATTTGTATAGACCATTGTTTCTTTAAAGTCCTTTTCCTGGATTGAGTTATTTCTGCTGTTAAAGTACCATTACCCTGGGCTAAGCAGGCTTGTCACTATATACACCACTGGCCCCAGTTGTCTGCGGGTGACCAAACCTGGTGTCAGGCCTGGTGGATAAGCACAGTTAATGCAGAGGGTACTGCAGCCCAGGGCCTGCTCAATGAGTGAGGGAATGAGGCCTGACACCTGGGTGGGGTATACTTAAAGAGACCAGTAAGTGGGCAGTTGTACAGCTAGCCCTGTAACTGTGACACAATCACATTAGTAAATTTTTCAGCAATTTGCTCACACACATAAAGGCAGCAGAGCTGCAAAGTCCACCCCCATGGTCCTCCTGAGCTGAGGAAACTAGGAATGTATAGGAGCACGTCATCTTACATTAGCAAAGAAAAGGTAAGTTCCTAGTTCTTTTCCTTGCAAAGAGTCTTGGAAATGTAAGCCTATGTATGCATATCACTAGGACTCGCAGTTTTAGGCATCTGAGATTTAAGGTTCACAGTCTAAAGCTTTTCTCTGCAACCAGGAGGACTAGAAAGCTTATTTTTTCTTTTAAATGAAAACTGAGATTCTGACAATCATATGGCTCCAGGAGCTGGGCCTTTAAGAAAAGAACCAGCTAGATCTCAAGACCTACAATTAAATCATGAGAGTTGGCAATGCTGACTCTTGCAATTGGAGGCTGAGCAACACACACACACACTTTTCATGCAAATGAGTCAGTTAAGGCACAGGCCAACAAATTATCTCCCCGACCTGCCTCGGAACCTGAAGCATCAGGATGAACAGGTGTCATTTAGGTTTTAAGGTGAACAGAGAGTTGATTCACAGGCCACTGATTCACAGGCCCATCCCAAAATGCTCTGCTGTATATTACAGTACTGGGACATGTCTTTTCATAGAGCAGGTGGGATGCTAAACAGGTTCTCCCTCCAAACACTTTAATCCTCCAGACAGTAAGTGGAGCTAAGCAGAAGCTATTACTTCTTGGGCAAGGTTTGAATTGATGGAACAAATATACTTGACACTTGAGTGCAAGGAAGACAATTTGTAACTGCTTGTAATGAGGAATGTGGCAAGGTCTAGGGTTCAGGGGAAAACCTCAGGGGAGAGGCTTGCTGGTGAGAATTTACGACATGGACAAGGGAACACCAAGAGCTGTAATGAATGATGCCAGAGGGATTGTCTCTAATCTTAGACATTGAAGCTTGTCCAGTCACACTTCCAAGGTAGGACTCATGGAAAATGTTTCCTTTTATTTTTCAAATACACAGACTCTCCACCATTAACATCTCTGAAACTCAAAGCACAAAGAAGCAGCTCTCAAGCACAAACACAGCCAACTTGTGAGCACACTATGAACATTCTATCAAGCAATCCTTTTCAGTTGTCAATTTCTTCCATCCCTGTGTTCAGTGGTGGATGGACAGGCCATTGTTCCAGAAGTGGGTCCACTGGGCAAAATTTTGGATCCTGGAACAAACTGACAATTTTACACATTTGCTTCTATGTGTAAATTTGCGTTCTTCACTGCAAAATGTTGCCTTTGTCCTGAAAATTCTGTGTTTCTCCATTTTTAACAAGATGTGTGTTGGCCAAGCAGGTCTTTATGTATTTAAAGTGGTGAACAAACTCCTTGTTCAAGCCCACACATCACACACCCAATAGTTAGAAACAAGACTGCATCACAGTCACATGGACACAGACTTGTGACTTGTTTAAAGTACAAAAACAACTGGAAGGTCCCTATAGGAAGAAGCATCACTTAGGTAACAGAGACAGACTGGTCGGAATACTCTCACGTACCTGTTGATAATACGATTTTAACCACAAACACTTTCAATATCGAATTTCAAGGACTGGGGCAAAGCTAGATCTTTGGGTTTGGAGGGCATTATTCAAAAGCCTATGTTTTGTTGGCTGAAGAACCTTAGTCTATCCCACTTAGTGTAACAAAGACAAACACAACAGAAGTGTGGGAGATAACCGGGCATCCCACTTCCCAGTAAAGAACCATGGTCAAACCTTCTCCCTCTGTAAAATCCTAGATATTCCACCAGTTGACGTGACATAAATTGAATATATGTACAGTGCTCCTTCCTAGCAAGGTCTTGGGCACCCCAGTGTCAAAATGACCTCCTGCTGGTATCTGTTTTTAAGGAGGAAGTTAGTTGGTTAATTGAGTTGAGCACCAAAATTAAGTGTGCAGATTTACAGAGAGGGAACTCTATTTCCAGCCTAGAGTCACAAAGATGCTTAGGTGGCTAAGGCTGGGTATAGGTGCCTATATCCAGTTTTAGGCTCCCTTATGATTCACAAAACTCCCACTGAAACCTGTAGGTGCTGTGATAGAGGAGGGTCAGGGAACTGTGGTAGAGTGCTTGAGGGGAGATATGTAAGCTCAGAGCTAATTGAGGCGTGGCTCCCTGTGGACTAGGGAAGGTTGCAGGTTGATTGGAAAACCTGCAATCAATTAAGGCCCTGCTAAGAACCTAATAAAACCCCTTGCTTCAGGCAGACAGGGGAGGAGGATAGGAGTTGGAGCAGTTTGGAGGAGTTGGAGCAGTGAGAGCAGTGAGCAGTTTGGAAGAGTTGGAGCAGTGAGCAGTTTGGAGGCGTTGGAGCAGTGAACAGTTGGAGGAGAGTTTGGAACCAAGACCACCCAGACCGTAGGTAAAGAGACACCTGACCTGTGTAGAGAGAGGGCAGGAAGCCCCACAAACTGAAGGGTAGGAGAAGGAAGTAGCCCAGGGGAAGGAATAGCTAATTCATGTGGTTTACCGCTATCCTCAGGGCTCCTGGGCTGGGTCCCGGAGTAGAGGGCAGGCCCGGGTCCCTCGCTCTCCACTCCCCCTCCTCTAGGATACTAGTGGGGCAGTTAATACCCTATTCAGGGGCAAGAAATAACTCCCTGAACCCCCCACAAGAAGAGAAAGCGCGGGACCCATCATAATAGTGCCAGCAATTTGCCACACATGGTGTCGGAGGTGGGATCCATGCGCTGGGGACTTAAACCAGGGTTAGCCCAAACCTTCCTGTCCCTAAGATGGACGACGTGGTCAAGGCCCTAATACAAGCCACTGCGGCCCAGCAGGAAGCCACCCGGGTCCAAGCAACCGCCCAACAGGAGGCGATACGGGTGCAGCAAGAGACTAATCGACTGTTGATGACTCAGGCTGCCCAGGACCGAACCCTGCTGCAGGAACCAATGAACCAGGTGAAGGCTCTTACGGAGAAGAGCCGCGGGTATGATGGGACGCAGACCATACGGGTCAGCTACTGTCTACAGAAAATGACTAAGGAGGATGATGTGGAGGCATACCTCCTGGCTTTTGAGAGGACAGCTCTGCGGGAGGCCTGGCCCCGAGACCAGTGGTCAGGCATTCTTGCCCCATTTTTGTGCGGGGAAGCTCAGGCCTACTATGATATCACCGTAGAGGAGGCGGCAGACTACCCCCAACTGAAGGCGGAGATCCTGGCCAGGGCAGGGGTAACGACAGCCCTGAGAGCCCGGAGGTTCCATGAGTGGCAATACTGCGGAGACAAGACACCATGCTCACAACTATTTGACCTAATACACCTAGCCCGGAAGTGGTTATGCCTGGAGGCTCTCAGCTCAGCAAAAATGATGGAGCTCTTGGTGTTGGACCACTATACGAGGGGACTACCCCCAGGCCTCCGAGCCTGGGTAGGCCAGAATGACCCCTCCACCTATGATGAACTGATCACCTTTGTCGAGAGACAACTGGCAGCCCATGAAATATATGAAACCCCGGATGGTGGAACATGGCGTTTCAGGAAACCAGTCCCAACCCTGAGGACTCGGATCACTGAGAACTCCAAGAAAATCATAATTGAAAGAAAAGGCCCCAAGGAGCGGCGTAAGGCTCCAAGAGGACATGAGGGTCTGGGGACGGAGAACTGGGGGAGCGAGTCAGAGGCTCTAAGACAAAGGGCAACCTCTAGGATGAGATATCGCTGCTATAAGTGTGGGGAGTTGGGGCATATAGCAGCCCAGTGCCCCAATAGGGAGGAGCCCATGCAATGTAATCTGGGGGATCCTGGGGACCAATGTGGCCTAATCAGCCTGGTGGGGGTCACAACAGCCCCACATGAGTACACTAGAGCCTTAAAAATGAATGGCATCCAGACCATAGCTTTGGTGGACTCTGGGAGTGCTGTCACATTAATCCCGGGGAAGTTAGTGGGGCAAGATCAACTGTGCCAGGCCAAAACCACTGGGGTGACGTGTCCATGGCACAGTAAATTTTTACCCCACAATTCTAATATGGATTGAGATCCAGGGAAACACTACCAAGATGACTGCGGGGGTGGTCCCCAAGCTCCCCTACCCAGACTTAATTGGCAGGGACTTTCCTGGATTTGAGAGCTTACTTCCCACCACTGAGTTAGGGGAGGGAAGTAAACCCCAAGCAGAATTTGAGGCGCCCATGGATGACCCTATCTCAATTTTTGCTGGGTTTTCCCCAGAATTATTTTCACCCCCTGGGAAGTCCCGGAAATCTAGACGGCAAAGGAGGGTAGATAAACAATTGGGAACCAGGATTTTGGCGGCAAACCAGAGAGCTGCCCTAGTTGGGAGGAGGCCCTGTCAGGGAATCCGCAAGGTGGTACGGACCAGTAGAGACCCAGAGACAGCCCCCAGCACTTGTGATAATACCCCAAGAGAAGGAGGGGAGCCCAGTCCAATAGAATCAGGCCAGCTTGGTCCCGCACGTGAGTGTTTTGGGCAGGACCAAGCCGATGACCCACTGTATGGAAACGTGAGGGAGGAGGTAGTAGAAGTAAATGGGGTGCCAATAGAAGGAAAAACCAAAGGACCAGGGCCATACTACATAATCAGACGGGATCTGTTGTACCGAGTAGTTCCAATACATGGGGAAGTAGTAGAGCAGCTCTTGGTGCCACGGAAGCACACAAGGGCTGTGTTAGAACTAGCTCACAGTCATCTGTTTGGGGGACATTTAGGAGCAGACAAGACCCTGGATAGAGTCCTAAGGAGGTTCTACTGGCCGGGGGCAAGAGCAGAAGTTCAGCGCTATTGCACCTCTTGCCCGGAGTGCCACCTGCATAGCCCACGACCACAGTTAAGGGCCCCATTGGTACCCTTGCCTATAATTGAAGTCCCTTGTGAAAGGCTATCAATGGATCTGGTGGGCCCACTAGAAAGAACAACCCGGGGCCACCGCAGCATACTCGTCATCCTGGACTACGCTACACAGTACCCCGAAGCCATTCCTCTAAAAAACCCCAGGTCCAAAGTGATTGCAAAGGAACTGGTGCAGGTTTTCGCTAGGGTAGGCATCCCTAAGGAGATCCCGACAGACCAAGGGACTCCGTTTATGTCTAGAGTGATGAAAGACTTATGCACCCTGCTACACATCCAAGCCTTGCGGACTTCGGTCTGTCATCCCCAAACAGATGGCCTGGTCTAGCGCTTTAACCGTACTCTCAAGAGCATGATCTGAAAGGTAGTGGCCCAAGATGGAAAAGACTGGGATACCCTCCCACCCTATTTGATGTTTGCAGTGCGTGAAGTTCCCCAAGCATCTACCGGTTTCTCCCCATTTGAGCTGCTGTATGGACGCCACCCACGTGGCATATTAGATATCACGAAGGAAGAATGGGAGGAACAACCTAACTCAGGAAAGAATGTCATTGCACATGTAGCCTAGATGAGAGAGCGAATAGCCCAAGTAACCCCCATAGTACAAGAGCATTTAGAGAAAGCACAAGAAGCCCAACGAACCTACTATAATCGTCGAGCGAAAACAAGGAAATTTCAACCAGGTGAACGGGTGCTGGTGTTAGTACCAACAACAGAAAGTAAGCTGCTGGCCAGTTGGCATGGACCCTATGAGATAGTGGAAGCCGTTGGGGAAGTGAATTATAAGATGAGACAGCCAGATCGCTGAAGGCCAGAGCAGATATACCACGTCAACTTACTGAAACCCTGGATCGATCGGGAGATGTGCCTGGCCATCCTGCCGGCTCTGTCTCAGGCAGATGGCCCACAAGAGCAGGTAAAGATATCCCCCGAATTAGCCCCAGAACAGCGAACAGAGGTCATTGAGATGATTCAGAGGAACAAAGACGTATTTTCCATGAAACCAGGATGGACAACGCTTATCCAACATCACATCGTCACCCATCCTGGAGCAAGGGTGACGATGAAACCATATCACATACCAAAGGCAAAAAGAGAGGAAATTCGGGAAGAAGTAAGTAAGATGCTGGAACTTGGGGTGATTGAAGAATCACACAGCCAGTGGTCCAGCCCTATTGTCTTGGTCCCTAAGCCTGATGGCAGCCAAAGATTTTGTAATGACTTTCAAAAGTTTAACGAGGTATCCCAGTTCGATGCCTACCCAATACCACGTATTGATGAGTTGGTGGATCAGTTAGGCAAGGCCCGATACCTGACCTGGACTTGACGAAAGGCTACTGGCAGATCCCCCTGGCTGAGAACGCCAAAGAAAAAACTGCTTTCTCTACACCTGATGGCCTTTTCCAATATACAGTCCTCCCTTTTGGACTCCATGGGGCCCCCGCGACTTTCCAGCGGCTGATGGACAGGTTACTTCGACCCCATACCAAATATGCTGCTGCCTATTTAGACGATATGGTAATCCATAGTCCTGACTGGGAGATGCACCTGGGGAAAGTTGAAGCAGTACTGGATACTCTTAGACAGGCTGGTCTCACTGATAACCCATCCAGATGTTCAATAGGGATAGCTGAGGCCAGATACCTTGGCTATGTAGTCGGTAGGGGCCTCGTGAAGCCCCAGTGGAACAAAGTAAAGGCAATACAGGATTGTCCCCACCCGATCCACAAGAAGCAAGTCAGAGCACTCTTAGGGATAGTGGGGTACTATCGCCGGTTCATCCCTCACTTCGCCAGAAGGGCAGCGCCTCTAACAGACCTGATAAGAGCTCAGGGCCCAGAGATAGTTAAGTGGACCAAGGCGGCAGAAGATGCTTTCACCAACCTAAGAACTGCCCTTTGTAGCCATCCAGTGCTCATAGCCCCCAATTTCAAAAAGGAATTCATCCTACAAACAGATGCCTCGGAGGTAGGACTTGGGGCTGTCCTTTCGCAGATGGTGGGGGATGAGGAGCACCCAATCCTTTACCTTAGTCAAAAGCTCCTGCCCAGGGAACAACGGTATGCCATAGTAGAAAAAGAATGCTTAGCAGTTAAGCGGGCCATGGAGATTCTATGGTACCACCTGCTTGGGCGGCGGTTCACCCTAGTAACAGACCACGCCCCACTCCAATGGATGCACACAAACAAGGAGAGGAATGCACGAGTGACGAGATGGTTTCTATCCCTGGAACCTTTCAACTTCCGGATAGGGCAGGAAGCCAACATGGCAATGCGGACAGCCTGTCATGGCAACACTGTCTCTCGTCCCAAGTAGCTCAACCCCATGGTGTTGAGCAAGGGGGCGGGATATGTGATAGAGGTGGGTCAGGAAGCTGCAGTAGAGTGCTTGAGGGGAGATATGTAAGTTCAGAGCTAACTGAGACGTGGCTCCATGTGGACTAGGGAAGGTTGCAGGTTGATTGGAAAACCTGCAATCAATTAAGGCCCTGCTAAGAACCTAATAAAACCCCCTGCTTCAGGCAGACGGGGAGAAGGATAGGAGTTGGAGCAGTTTGGAAGAGTTGGAGCAGTTTGGAGGATTTGGAGCAGTGAGCAGTTTTGAAGAGTTGGAGCAGTGGGCAGTTGGAGGAGAGTTTGGAACCAAGACCACCCAAACCGTAGGTAAAGAGACACCTGACCTGTGTAGAGAGAGGGCAGGAAGCCCCACAAGCTGAAGGGTAGGAGAAGGAAGTAGCCCAGGGGAAGGAATAGCTAATTCAAGTGGTTTACCGCTATCCTCAGGGCTCCTGGGCTGGGTCCCGGAGTAGAGGGCGGGCCCGGGTCCCTCGCTCTCCACTCCCCCTCCTCTAGGATACTAGTGGGGCAGTTAATACCCTATTCAGGGGCAAGAAATAGCTCCCTGAGCCCCCCCACAAGAAGAGAATGCATGGGACCCATCATAATAGTGCCAGCAATTTGCCACAGTGCCTAAATTCACTCAGTGCCTAAGTTTTTGCAGTAAAAAGTTCCCTTGGTGCCCGTGTTTGTTCCTCAAGGCACACGCATTGCTGTCTCCTTCTAGGTGCCTGGGTGCTTACCTCTCAGAGTGATTCACAAACCAGGGCAGACCGGCATTCACTCACCTAATTCACATGCGGGGCCCAATCCAATCAGCATCACAACACATAAGTATCTTTGTGAATCTGCAGCTCCCCTCATTCTGGAAGTAGCAGCAAAAAATGTGTGTGTGTGTGTGAGAGAGAGAGAGATGTACACACATTTCTAACAATCTTTTATCCTTTGGCTAGTGTAAACATAAAGACCTACACTCTTAACCATGTAATTAGCTGGCAACCTGAAGAAAAATGCCAGGGTTGGGGTGAAAAGGTATCAAGGTAAAAAGGTCTTTCTTCAGCTTGAATTGTGAAATCCCGCTGGTGAGCTAGGTTTGCTCCCTGTACTATAGATGTGAGCACCAGTAGGGGTAGAAAAAAGCTGCGTGGCCCCAACTTCCTGACCATTTTTAAATCTTCTAGTCATTTTGCTAGAACACTCACTCCTGCTCCCCAGACACAAAACTAAGGGTCTCCTGACTGCAGTGAACTATTTGATTCAGCTGCCCTCTCTTCTGATTTGTTCTGTGTGTCTTACTTTCATTTGACTAAATCTGTCAAGGTTTCTTATTTCCACACCGCTACATTGCTGCCTCACAGCACTGGACAGGGGGTGTGAAGGTTCATGAATTAAGAACTGTAAACCACTTTCAGAGTCTGGGATGAAAGGTGCTAGCAAATTACTGAGTCCTAGGTTCCTAATTAATAGGTTTGGACACCATCACCAAAATGAAAGTAAAATCTCTGCTGACGCTGGGAATAGAATGCAGCTATTTAGCAGAGTGAGTACAGATTGCCATGGAGGTGGCAAGTTCGCTGGCACTTGGAGGACTAGCAGCACTTGAATAGCACTAACCTGAATCCATGTTACAGAGTGGTCTTGTTAGCAAGATAGACTCACTCAGGTTTTAGCCTCTACCTCTTCTGGGACAGTCAATGCAAGATAAAAATACTATGGCTCTTGAGTGAAGGGTATGGGGGTGGACAGGATTCAAGTTAGGAACAACACTTAGATTATGACGAGTTGATTTTGCAATGAAGACAAGTCCTTGAAGTCTCTAAATTAGAACTGGGCAGAATCTGCTCTAGCTGAGCCACGGATTATGGGCTTAATGCAGGAATCAGCTGGTGATTCTCTGGTCTGTGCTTCTGCAGGAAGTCAGATTATTTTAACATAAAGGTCTCTTGAGGCCCTGAAATTCATGCAATGTAGGGTTATTCTAAATCTCTACTAGGATCATCTCAGCAGCAGGATAAGACTGAACCTAAACCTTTCATCCTCTCCTAAATTCTTTGTTAATGTCTCTCACAGGGCATGAGCTTGCTGAGACTGTGCTCAGAAATGCACCCAGTATCCCTTATTAGGCTTATACAGTCACACAACTGCACTGTCATTCTGGAGTCTAGCCTTCTGCTTGTGCAGCTCAATACCTTGTTGATGCTGTTACCACAGCTTCCAGAGCTGTACAGAATCAAGGCATGTGGAGCATGACAGAAGTCACCATGACTCAGTCTTGCTTTTGAAGTTTGGGTGAAGGTTTGAGAGATTTCTTAATTGAGCTAGAGCAGAAATTTTAGTCAAACATGCAGTCTTGATTTAAAAATTATCTGTGAGAATCCAGTTGGTAAATTGTTCTGATGGTCGTTACCAATTAACATGTTAACTCAGAATTATCATAAAGATTAGGGTTGGAAGAGACCACAGGAGGTCATGTAGTCCAGCAGATTTCACACTGTGGGTTGTGACCCAGTACTGGGTCACAGAATTTAAGGCACTTGGTCACAGTAGCTCTGGTCAGCACCACCAACTGGGCTGTTAAAAGTCCCATTGGCAGTGCTGCTCGGCTAAGACAGGCTAGTTACTACCTGTTCTGACACCGCGCTGCACCCCAGAAGCAGCCAGCAGCAGATTCGGTTACTTGGCGGGGGGTCATGGGGCTCCGTGCACTGCCTCCGCCCTGAGCATTGGTACCACAGTCCTGCAGGTGAGAGCTGTGTGGAGCCGCTTGTGTGCCTCCACTGAGGAGCCAGACCTGCTGCTGGCTGCTTCCAGGGCACAGCGCTGTCTGCAGTGCCAGAACAGGCAGGAAGCCTGCCTCTGCACCCCAGCTGCATCGCTGACCGGGAGCCACCCAAGGTAAGGCCGTGCCCCAGCCCTGAGCCCCCCACAAACCTGAAGCTCCTTCCTGAACCCCAAACTCCTCATCCCTGGCCCCACCCCAGAGCCTGCACCCCAGTCTAGAGCTCTGATCCCCTCACACCCCAATTCCCTGCCCCAGCCCTGAACCATCCCAAACCCAGAGCCCCCTCATACACCCCAAATCCCTTCTCTCTGGCCCCACCCTGCACCCCTGCACCCCCAACCTTCTGCCCCAGCGCTAAGCCCATCCCAAACCCCTCATCCCCAACTCCGTTGGGTCATGGGCATCAACAATTTTCTTTAACCGGAAAAGAATTTGAAAATCATTGACAATCCCCTGCTCAAAGCAGGACCAACCCCGCCTAAATCATCCCAGCCAGGGCTTTGTCAAGCTGGGCCTTAAAAACCTTTAAGGATGGAGATTCCAATTCCGGCCAGGTGTCTGCCTTTCCATAGTTAAGGCTCCAGCTAGGTTTCTGTGTGAAGCTGAATTTTACCCCTCTCTAAAATGAGTGATTATTACATAGCACTTTCTATCTGCACTTCTCAAGTGCTCTACCAAGGTGGGTCAGAATCAGAATAATTTTTCAGATGGGAAGAGTGAGACAAAGGGGGAAGGTGATGTGTCCAAGGAAACGCAGCAGGTCAGTTGCAGATCTAGTCAGGTACTCTGTCCCCTAGCCCACATGCATGATCAATCTACCCTCTGGGTGGGGAAGTTAGGAAGGGGATGTTACTGTAACTCCTACTTTCCTCACTCCCTGGGCTTGTCAGACTGTGACTTTGTTTGTTACATTGTAGTTTCCTTAGGTTGGGTCTTTACTTTGTTAAATGGCAGTCCACCAGGAAATGGCTTAGCTAGGGGTGTTTGCGTCACCAAACTGTGTAAATAGCATATGTGTGTAATTCACCGGATTCTCGAACAGAGTTGTTCTGGGCTCTCCTTATTTAGGCACTGATTTAAAAGATGGAGTGGGAGCCCTACAGCCTGCACTGTGCCAGTCTATCACTGTCACAAGGGACCATATGATGGGAAATTGGATGGGATGGGATCTACATTATTAAAGAGAATTCTTTCCTGGGTGTCTAGCTGGTGAGTCTTGCCCACATGCTCAGGGTTCAGCTGATCGCCATATTTGGGGTCGGGAAGGAATTTTCCTCCAGTGCAGATTGGCAGAGGCCCTGGAGGTTTTTCACCTTCCTCTGCAGCAAGGGGCATGGGTCACTTGCTGGAGGATTCTCTGTACCTTGAAGTCCTTAAACCAAGATTTGAGGACTTCAATAGCTCAGATATAGATGAGCGGTATATTGCAGGAGTGGGTGGGTAAAATTCTGTGGCCTGCATTGTGCAGGAGATCAGACTAGATGATCATAATGGTTCCTTCTGACCTTAAAGTCTGTGAGTCTTTGAGTCTGCAGCATGGAATCGCTCCAGCAGAACATGAATCACGTTCCTGCCAGGGGAGCAGCACCCTACTTTCAAATGATAGAATTGTGCAGATATTTCACTTACATAAATAAATCAGAAAAATAAGACGCAAGTGTCTGAAGCTGTCAATGCCTCCAAGCCCTGCCTATGGTGCTGATTGTACAGCTACCATGAAAGGCAGTGTGCTGGCTCTGCAGAGCAGGGGACTACAAATCCCATCAGCACGCTCCTAACCACACGTCCCTTACTCCTGGCCAGGCCAGGGGAAAGACCCTCAACTAGAAGTGCCCAGGCTTTGCTTAGGAGTGGGAGCTGCATGGCAGTCGGGAGCGGGAGAGAAGCCCAAGGACAGCCACGTGTGAAACAGACTGTGACTGCCGAACATCACAGGTGGGTTCAGGTCTGTGTGGGACGTATGTGGGAGCAGCAGTGGCGGGGCAGGGAGCCAGTGCAGAGAGGTCTCAATGAGAGACATTGAGCCAGACCTGGAATCCTTGAAGCTCCAGTTTGCTGGAGTAGAGACTGGACTGGAGCGGGCACCTAGACACTGTGCTGGAAGAGCCCTGGCTCTGCACTGGCCAGGGACCCCGACAGGAACTGCTGTTACACACCCTGAACTGTAACTGCTTAAGCCTCACTACCTAGGGTATCTGCGGCCCTAGTAAAACTACCTCTTTGCTCAGCCATGTGACTCAGTGGTTAGTGGGACCCACAATCTGGAAGCTGAGCCAGTCTCCAGCAACCTCACGACTGCAACTGTCCTATCGTAGGCTGCCAGTCTGTCTACACTGCTGGATTGGTGGGAGAAATCAATAGACTGGCTCTTATGCCCAGCAGCAGCAGTTAAGCAGCTACTCAAAGCATTTGTCTACAGCTGCAATAGCTCCTGCACCTGCTATTCCCAGTCCTACTGCTGCCTTGGTCCCAGCCTTGTCTCGCTCCAGGTACTGCGGCTCTGACCCTGGGTTGCGATTTCTCACTACTGACTCCTACCCTAATCCACCCATGTTCCAGCCACTATAGAAGCATTAGAGCTGAGACAGAGTCTCAGAATCCACAAAGGCCAATATCTCTCAGATAGAGCTAGCCAGCGTCATACAGACCGTGCCAGCCTCAGGTGCTATCCTGCAGGCACAGAATGCAATCCTTCAAACTCAAGCCACACTGCCTTCAGCTTTGATCCCTGTTCCCCTTGAGTCTAAGCTCCCCCATCTGACAAATTCAATGGCTATCACAACAAATTTTGTGGGTTTCTAAATCAGTGTTGGCTCCTATTTCTGAGATGGACTAGGTGATCTCCTGAGGTCTCTTCCAACCTAAGATTCTATGTACTCCACTGACCAACCTGGGGCAGGACAGACTATCAGCCTGCTTCCTGGGGAGGCCCGAGGTTGGCATCTCCATTCCTGGAGCCATTCTGGGACAATGTGAGGATTTCATTCAAGCTATGGCGGTGATCTTTGAGTGTGCAGCTGAAGCTGCACTTCAGGTCTTAGCAGGGATGCCAGCCAGCTGCTAGAGTGGAATGAGTTATTTCCAGCCTGGCCTAAAACAATGCTATTAAAGATGACCTGGCATGGGTGGGATCACCAGCCTACCCAGAAAGGTTAGTTAACTTATGCATCAAGATCTACGGACTGCCTGCCCAAATTCTGCCAAGAAAAAATATAGTCCTCCTGGCATTCACCAGCCCTGCTGGCTCCAGCCCCATCTCACCAGTCCTTTCTCCAGTGCCCAAACCCATGCAAGTTGATCAAGTGTGGCCCTGGCTCTACAACGTGGAGAATAATTGAGTTCCATGAAAACACAATGGAATTCTTGGGATATATTGTCTTACATGAGAGACTCACCATGGACTCATCTCAGGTGGCAGCAATGTCCAACTGGGCCATGCCTAAGGAGGTAGCAGGATGCAGTCAATTTCTACAGATAATTTATTAAAGGATACTCTAGCCTGGCAGCATGGTTAATGATGCTGATGTAAAAGGGAGCCCTGGTTTGCCTGGTGCAGAGGCTCAGTCAGCCTTTGATTGACAGAAGTTCACCTCAGCACTCATTCTGTTTCACCCAGATCCCAATAAACCATTTACAATCAAGGCCCACACCTCAAACTTTGCCAGAGGTCAACATGCCCCCGCAACTCTACTCCACCCTTGTCCCTTTTATTCTCAGAAGATAACCCTGGCAGAAGAAAGCTATGACAGTCAGGACAAGGACCTACTGGCTATCAAGGCAACTTTCGAGGAGTGGCACGACCCCCTAGAAGGAGACTGATTTCTCATCCAAGTCCTGATGGACCACAAGAACCTGGAGTACCTACAGACTGCTAGATGCCTTAATCAATGCCAATTAATTCTTTGTCTGTGCTCATGTGCCCACCTCTAGCAGCTTCTCAGATGAACAGAAGTCCTGGTTCTGCCAGCCTGGCTCATATTCACAGGTAATGATATTTTGTCCCCAACTAAAGAGTAAAAGAAAAGTCAGAATGTCCATATTGTCCACAGTCTCCCAGTCCCTTGAAAGCCATTGAGCCCTGAGAACTGCCTGTAACAAGGGTGCCAGGATACCAAGAGACAGGCTCTCAGGAACCCCAGGCTGCTATGATGTCACTGCTGCTATTGTAATATAAATATAAATATAATTGCCACTTGAAAAGTCAGGGAGTTCTTCTGGGGACTCCCCACTGAATCCTTGTGTGCCACTTGCTAACATAAACCGGGTTCCCAGTGGTGGTCTGGGACTGGAGCCTGACCCGCTGTTTGGCTCTGCATCTCTGCAAGAGGACAAGCCATTAAGAATTTTGTGACAATGCTTCTATGCAGCCACAGTGACAATCAAATCACTAATCTAGCTCCAGCTATTGGTTGGATAGCGCTTTAGCTGGGAACCAGAGGAGGTGCTAGGCCAACTCTACCTTTGAATGTAACATACTCTGGTCTGTTTCCTGGATCACAATAGAAACTAGAAAGCCAGGACTTCACAAGAAAAATACTGCTGTGTAGTGACAGAGAAGTACCATGGAAGCAACCAGATCCTAGTTAGTCACTGCAAAATACCAACTAATTCTGGGAGACAGTTGCTGCCTATTGTCTTGGTCCTTAAACTCTTCACATGCCAAGCGTACAAAGAAAGGCAGATAAAAATTTGAAGACGCTAATGAAACACATGCTCCTGCTTTCTGCCTCAATGTGCAGAGGAGGAACAATTACTAATCTAAACACTATCATCCTCCCACTCCTAGTCTAGTTTAGGGTGGGGCAGTGGACCACAAAGCCAGGACCTCTTGGTTCTGCCTTTCTAATAGGAGGGTCACAATGAATATCCAACTGTCTAGGTAAGGAAAGGGTTAAGTCTTTGTTTTTTCTGTAGCTTAGGTGTAAAAGAGACAGGGTTGGGAGGTTGCACGGGGAAATGTGAGTGGCGGGGAAGCAGGAGAAAGGAGAGTTTGCTTCTGCTTGGCTCTTTCTCCATCCCCTGCAGCTGAGAGGTTTGTCTTCCAGTCTTAACCTTTTAAAAGGCTCAGTCTGAACCCTACTCCCTGGCGTCACATGATTGTCTCGCTGCTGCGGTGCTTGTGGGTGTTCACCTGGTAGATCAGGTGGTAGGGCTTCTCGTTCTCCTCAACCACAGAATTCCCAAGATCGCTGTCCTGTGCGTCCAGCTCATGCCGAGACAGGTGCTCCACAATTCCGGCTCCCAGGGAGTCTCCCAGCACATTGGTGGTCGTTCTCAGACGGTCCCTGGAAAGCAGCAGAGAAGAGTGACCAGGAAAAGTAGGATGAGTAAAGGAAATGTCACCACTTTTTGGTACCAGAGCAGGCTGAAAAATGTCAGAATTTCAAAAAAAATGAAAAAAAAAGGGTCACATTTTCCACAAACATTTTCAGGGAAATGTTCCCCATTTTTCAAGTTTCTCTAGTGCCTGGTGCTTTAGACAAAGGGTCAAAACGAAATTTGTGCTGAAAATCTTCCTAAGGCAGATCTATGCATCTGCAGAATAGCCTGAAGACTTGGGACCCCTGAAATTCACTTTGACCCAGAGAAGTGATTTTAAAACGAGTCCTTCTTATTCTATTGATCTGCTCCCTCCTCTCACTTATGACCGACACTTCCCTGGAATTTCAATAGGATCAATACAGTGCCACTGGTTTCAAAGGAATTTCTCTCAGTTTACAACTGGTGTGAGAGGAAAATCAGGCTCTGTGTCAGGTTTCAGAGTGGTAGCCATGTTGGTCTGTATCCGCAAAAAGAACAAGGAGTACTTGTGGCATCTTAGCGACTAACAAATTTATTTGGGCACAGACTTTCGTACGCTAAAACCTACTTCATCAGATGCATAGAGTGGAACATAGAGTAGGAAAATATATGTATATTGTGGCAAACGGCCGGCACTATTATGATGGGTCCCACGCTTTCTCTTCTTGTGGGCGAGTTCAGGGCGCCATTTCTTGCCCCTGAATAGGGTATTGACTGCCCCACTAGTATCCTAGAGGAGGAGGAGTGGAGAGGGAGGGACCCGGGCCTGCCCTCTACTTTGGGTCCCAGCCCAGGAGCCCTGAGGATAGCGGTAAACCACTTGAACTAGCTATTCCTTCCCCTGGGCTACTTCCCTCTCCTACCCTTCAGCTTGTGGGGCTTCCTGCCCTCTCTCTGCCCAAGCCAGGTGTCCCTTTACTTAGGGTCTTGGTCTTCTTGGCTCACCGCAGCACTTCTCCAAACTCTCCTCTGCTTTCCTCCAAACTGCTCTCTGCTCCCACACCAAACACTCTGCTTCAACTCCTTCAAACTGCTCTCTGCTCCAACTCCAATCCACTCTGCTTCCACTTCTCCAAACTCCTCTCTGCTCCAACTCCAATCCACTCTGCTTCAACTTCTCCAAACTGCTCTCTGCTCCAACTCCTTCAAACTGCTCTCTCCTCCAACTCCTTCCCCTATCTGATTGAAACAGGGGTTTTTTAATCATATGACTGGCCTCAGCTGCCTTAATTGGCTCAAGGTGCTCCAACCAGGTTCTAGCAAACTTGCTTTCCTCTAACACTCTCTGGCCATGTTGTATCACTATATATATTTATATACACATACATACACACACAGAGAGACCATGAAAAGGTGCAAGTTGCCATACCAACTCTAAGAGACTAATTAAGCGTACCTTAATTGACTGTATGTTCCACCCTATGCATCTGATGAAACGGGTTTTAGCCCACAAAAACATATGCCCAAATAAATTTGTTAGTCTCTAAGGTGCCACAAGTACTCCTCGTTCTTTTTGCAGGCTCTGTGTATTGCTCTCAGTTCTGCTGTCTTTAGTGTCTCAAATAACTTATGACTGTTTTTCATCTGGCAGAGCCAGCTGGGCTGAGACAGAGTGAACTGCAGCCTGGCATTGACAGGACTTCCCATCATTTTACACTTGTGCAATCCCACTCCCAGCATTGGGGCTGCACAGCTCCCCTGGAGCCGCAGACCCTTCACCTTCCCAGCGTGAGGGGGCAGAGAGCAACCCCTGGCCTGTGTTCTCACCCTGTGGGCCCCCATCAAGGACAGCTGGGAGATCTGTGGATCCCTACAGCTGCCTGTGTGGTTCTTTCCCTGACCCGGCTCCGGCCTTGGAGCTGCAGCCCAGCCATTGTAAGAGCTATGTGGCCAGGCAGCCATGAGGAGCCGCGGACCCTCCACCTGCCCTGGGAAGGGGGCCCAGGAGTGGGGAATGGGCCGAGAACTTCTCTTGGCCCCCCACTCTGGGCTCTAGCTGCCAGCTCGGCCCAGGGGAGAGGAGAGCTTGGGAAGGAAGAAGGGCAGGGTTGGAAGAGGGGGGCAAGGTTAACCTGTCCACTTTCAAAAGATGGGAGACCATAGCCCCTGGTCCTCCCTATTCCAAGGCCACACTCCTGCCCCTGGGGGGCCTTCTCCCTCCTTGAGACACAATCCCTCCCTATGATCCCTGGGTGCAGTACTGCTCCAATGCAGGCCTGCGCCTAGTGGGTGACAACCTGGCCCTGAAGCTCTAGGAAAAGTCTTTAGGAGTTGTCCAGTTTAGAGCAAATGGAACCTACTCTGCTCAGTGATCTGGATGCTCTGAGCATGGTCACTGGTGCCTGGAGTCTCTGGGATATGCGCTGAGGATCCCTGGCTGGACCCCACATGTACAGGAGTAGGTTGCAAGCCTAGTGATACAAGGTGGTCCTAGCGCCTTCACTGTGCTGCTCAGAGCAAGGGCTGAACACAGCAAATTCCTGTGCACAGCAAGGAAGACCCAGCTCTGCAGCTGTAGCAGTGCGTGTCATCGTGCAGGGAACTTACAGAAACCAGTCCACCGCAATGATGAGTGTAATGTCCTCGGTTGGCAGCCCCACCGATGTCAGCACAATCATCATAGTCACCAGGCCTGCCTGGGGGATGCCTGCTGCTCCAATGCTGGCTGCAGTGGCAGTGATGCTGGGGAGGACAGGAAAGCACAGTGATCAGCCGGAGAAAGAAAGATGTGGGTCATTCCCTGCAAAGGAGGGGTCTGCATTTCATCAATGCCGCCTTCTGCTCCCACTGAAGTCTCCAAGATATTTGGCATCAATTGAGCAGGTTCAAGCCCCAAATTTGGTTCCACACTTATTTTTCTTTGATTCTATTTTTTTAATTGCATGAGAAAAAAAACCCTATATAAAAAGACTGCAAAGTCACACACTGCAAAGGTAAGAAATGGCAGATCTCTGGTGGCCTGTGCAAGCCTAGCACTGCCCCCTTCTGTCTGGGCATTATGATACATTCCTTAATTCCATAACCAGGCACTAATGGCTAGTCTACAGTAGGGGGAGGGATCGACCGAAGATACACAACTTCAGCTACGTGAATGACATAGCTGAAGTCGGCGCATCTTTGGCCGACTTACCTGCCGTCCTCACAGTGGCGGCCGTTGGCAGCGGGCTCCCCTGTAGACTCCAGCTTGCGCCTCTTGGTGAGCTGGAGTTCTGGAGTCAACAGGGGCACCGTTGGCAATCGATTTATCACGTCTTAACGAGACGTGATAAATCAATCTCCAAAAGATCCATCGCTACCCGCCAATCCGGTGGGTAGTGAAGACCTACCCTGTGTCTTCCACAGAACTGCACCTCATTCAGCACAAAGGACGGACAGTGCTCAGTGAAGAAGGCAGCTTGTTCAGTATTCCTCAGACAGTGTGTAGCCCCTGCCTTATCTAGCGCCACCATCCAAACCCTGCACTGCATGTGTGGAGAGGAGTCTGTAAGTACCTCTATGAGGAGAAAATATATAATACTAGAGGGTTCTTAAACCTAGTAGACCAAGGTAGGAAAAAAATCCAATGACTGGAAGTTGAGGCTAGACAAATTCAAACTGGAAATAAGGAACACTTTTTAATAATGAGAGTAACTAACCATGGGAGCAACTTACCGAGGAATGTAGTGGATTATCTGTTACTTGCAGTCTTTAAATCAAGATTGACGACTATCTAAAAGATCTGCTCTGGTTCACCCAGAAGCTACGGCAGAGTTATGGAGGAGGTCAGAACTGATTATCACAATGGACCCCTCTGGCCTTATGTCTATGAATCTATAAGATTAAAGAGTTTTCTGCTATCAGAAATCTTCTCACTGGGTAGGAATGTACAGACTGTGATCAAGTCACCTCTTATCCTTGTCTTCAATAAGCTAAATATATTGAGCTTCTTTAGGCTCTCACTGCAAGGTAGGTTCTCCAGACCTTGAATCATTCTTGTAGCTCTTCTCTGAACCCTCTCCAATTTTTCAACATCCTTTTTGAGGCATGGAGGCCAGAACTGGACACAGTATCCAGTAGAGGTCTCATCAAGAACATAAGAATGGTCGTACTGGGTCAGACTAAATGTCCATCTAGCCCAGTATCCTGTCTTCTGGCAGTGGCCAGTGTTCATTCCCCACAGAGGGAATGAACAGATAGGTAATCTTCAAGTTATCCATCCCCTAGCGCCCATTCCCAGTCTCTGGCAAACAGAGGCTAGGGACACCATTCCTGCCCATCCTGGCTAGTAGCTATTGACGGACCTATCCTCCATGAACTTATCTAATTCTATTTTGAACCCTGTTATAACTTTGGCCTTCATAACATCCACTGGCAAAGAGTTCTAGAGGTTGACTGTGTGTTGTATGAAGAAATACTTCCTTTTGCTTGTTTTAAACCTGATGTCTATTAATTTCAGTTAATGGTCTCTAGTTCTTGTGTTATGAAAAGGAGTAAATTACATTTCCTTATTTACTTTCTCCACACCTATCATGATTTTATAGACCTCTATCATATCCTCCCTTAGTAGTCTCCTTTCAAACTGAAGAGTCCCAGTCTTTTTAATCTCTCCTTATATGGAAGCTGTTCCATACCCCTAATCATTTTTGTTGCTCTTTTCTGAACCTTTTCCAATTCTTTTTTGAGGTGAGGCGATCACATCTGCATGCAGTATTCAAGATGTGGGTGTACCATGGATTGATATAGAGGCAATATGGCATTTTCAGTCTTACTATCAATTCCTTTCTTAACAATACCCAACATTCTGTTAGCTTTTTTGACTGCTGCTGCACGTTAAGTGGATGTTTTCAGAGAACTATTTGCAATACTCCAAAATCTCTCTCTTGAGTGGTAAAAGCTAATTTAGACCCCATCATTTTATATGTAAAGTTGGGATTATGTTTTTCAATTGGCATTACTTTGCGTTTATCAACATTGAATTTCATCTGGCATTTTGTTGCCCAGTCACCCGTTTTGTGAGATCCTTTTGTAGCTCTTCACAGTCTGCCTGGGACTTAACTACCTTGAACAGTTTTGTATCTTCTGCAAATTTTGCCACCTCACTGTTTACCCCTTCCTCCAAATCATTGATGAAAAAGTTGAATAGTACTAGTCACAGTACAGACCCCGGAGGACACCACTATTTACCTCTCTCCATTCTGAAAACTGACTATTTATTACTACCCTTTGTTTCCTAACTTTTAATCAGTTACTGATCCATGAGAGGACCTTTCCTCTTATCTCATGACAGTTTACTTTGCTTAAGAACCTGTTGTAAGGGACCTTGTCAAAGGCTTTCTGAAAATCTAAGTACACTATATCTACTGGATCTCCCTCGTCTACAGGCTTGTTGACCCTCTTAAAGAATTCTAGTAGATTGGAGAGGCATAGTTTCCCTTTACAAAATCCTTGTTGACTCTCCCCCAACAAATTATGTTCATCTATGTGTCTGACAATTCTGTTCTTTACTATAGTTTCAACCAGTTTGCCTGGTACTGAAGTTAGGGTTACTGGCCTGTAATTAATGGAGCCCTTTTTAAAAATTGGTGTCACATTAGCTATCCTCCAGTCATTTGGTACAGAAACTGATTTAAATGATTTCCATGCACCTTGTAGGTATTTTACTTTTGGTGCTGTACCTTTTAATTTCTGTTTAACTAACTTACATTTTTGCATAGTTCCCTTCTGCATCTGCTGAGCGATGACCTACCTGAATATTCAGTGTTAAGTGAATAAGAACGAACAGCAGTAGAAATGCTGAGTATCATCACAAGGTGCCCTCCTATTATCTGGGGAAAGTTCCTAGTAAGGGTCTGTCTACACTGCAGTTAGATACCCTGGGCTGGCCTGTGTCCGCTGACTCCAGACTGCTGTGGGGCTGCAGGGTCCTAGCCCCTGGGATCCAATCGAAGTCCAGAAGACTACACTGCAATTAAACAGCTCCTTAGCTAAGCCGCATGAGCCTGAGTTAGCTGTTTAAAACAAACAAAAGGACGTATTTCTTCGCAAAACGCACAGTCAACCTGTGGAACTCTTTGCCAGAGGATGATGTGAAGGCCAAGACTACAACAGGGTTCAGGAAGGAACTAGATAAGTTCATGGAGGATAGGTCCATGGCTATTGGCTATTAGCCAAGATGGGCAGGGATGGTGTCCCAAGCCTCTGTTTGCCAGAAGCTGGGAATGGGCGACAGGGGATGGATCATTTGATGATTACCTAGAATCTGAGGGGTAGCCACGTTAGTCTGGAATTGCAGAAGTGACAAAGAGTCCTGTGGTACCTTAAAGACTAACAAAAATTTTAGAGCATAAGCTTTCGTGGGTTAATATCCACTTCGTCAGATGCACGATGCATGCACGTCGGATGCATGCATCCGACGAAGTGGGTATTAACCCACGAAAGCTTATGCTCTAAAATTTTTGTTAGTCTTTAAGGTGCCACAGAACTCTTTGTCACTTGATGATTACCTGTTCTGTTCACTCCCTCTGGGGCACCTGGCATTGGCCACTGTCAGAAGACAGGAGACTGGGCTGGATGGATCTTTGGTCTGACCCAGTATGGCCATTCTTACATTCTATGGCAGAGGTGGGGAACCTCTTTTCTATCATAGGCCATTAACCCACAGGAAAAATATCAGTTGCGGGTCACAGAATATTAAAAAGCAAGGGTCTGATCCAGGGGTCTCAAACATGCGGCTGCGGGCTGCATGCGGCCTGCAAAGCCCTTCCCTGCGGCCCGCCAAGCTCCCTGGTGCCCCTGCCACCATAACAGTTTTTGGGAGGGAGAGTCCAGAAGTGGAGGCTTCTCTGCTGCCTGGCTGGGCCGCTGCCAAGTCCCAGCTTCCAGGTGCTGCTGCTGCGGCTTCAATTAATTAGCTGGGGTGGCGCTTCCTAGGAGCCCTTGGCAGTGGTGGCCATGAGCGGTAAGCCAGGCCCCCTGCCTCCCTCTGCGAGAGGCTTGCCGTTCCTGCGTGCTCAGAGGAGGAGGCGGGGCAAAGGGGGGGGCCTCATGGAAAGGGTGGAGTGGGGGTGGGCTGGGGGCAGTGGGGGGTGTGTGTCAATGATGCAGCCCTCGGGCCAGTGCACTAGTTCTCATGCGGCCCTCGTGGTCATTTGCGTTTGAGACCCCTGGTCTGATCCAAAGCCCCCAGTCCCATCCTGTCAGAGCCCTGAGCCTCCCCACACAGCCATCGGCCCCAAGCCCTGCCCCAGGCTAGTCCTCCCAGCCCCAGAGTGCCAGGAGGGTGGGTGGGCAGCCCCCCTAGCCCTGGCTGGAGCACAGGGGATTGGAGGAGCCGCATGCTGCGTGGTGGTGAACAGGACGGGAGGGGGCCTGGGCAGGGCAGAGCATGAACAGGTCCACACCTGGCTGTTTGGGGAAGCACAGCCTCCCCAGCCTATGGGATGCACAGGCTGGATGAAATTAAGCAATAGGCCAGATCCCGCCCATAGGCCGTAGGTTCACCAACCCTGTTCTATGGCATGGGGCAGCCACAGGTAGCTGTGCAGTGTAGGTATATCTGAAAGGGTCTCAACTTTTAAGGCAGGCCCTGCAGGGAAGCAGTTTCCTTAACTTCGGGTTATGATTCCAGGGTGAGAAATGGCTCAGAAGGGACTTATGGACAGAGACAGGTCAGCAGCTGGAAAGATCTGTAATATAAACATGCAGCCTGTAGAGGGGCTGGAGCCATGACGTTTGGTGCGAAGTTCAAACTCCACAAAGTGCAGGACTGCTCAGATCCTGGTGTTATTTCATCCCTTTTTACAAACAAGAGCCACAGCACAATCCACTTGAGCCAGGACTGAATGGAACAACCTAGCCCAGGGGAGTCAAAATCCCAGCTCTTGCTGTGGGGTAAAGAACCCTCCTGCAGACTTTGAGGGAGGCAGGAGTTCTCTTATGCTCCAATCTAGTCCAGTGCTGGCTCACAAAGCCAGTGTCATCCAAAGAGACAGGCAGCGTAAGTAATAAATTCAGTGTATCACAAAGGTGCTCAAATCCCTTCAGCTGCAGTTTCAACACCGCTCTGGCCTTGGTCACCAAGCAGGCCCCTGCCATCCCCGTGGGCAGTGGTTGATCGGGCATGCAGCAGAGTGTACCTTTGCAGTGGCCACGAACCCAGGCTGCTTCCTGCATCCATACTCTGGTCTACTGTGTCCCAGCAGCAGCATGTGCCCTCCCCTGCACTCATCTATTTCAAAGGGAGATTTCAGGGCTCTGAGGAATGGGGCAGCCAGCTCCTCCCCTCTGCTCATCTCCAGACAATCAGGGCACCTCACTACTACAGGGGCTGCATTAGGAACATGGTGGAGACGGACAGAATGGGAAAGGGATGCGGTGGATGGGGTCTCTGTGGTGGGGCCTTCTCTAGACTGGATTTGTTGTTTCCCCCTATCCTCATTCCCTTTTTGAATCAGAACAGGTGCCTGATCCCTTTGGCATCAAGCCCCATGAGTACCCTACTGTGTGACTCCCTCTCAGAAGCACAGGTTCTCGGGCCCAGTCACCTGATTGTGATGATTTGCCCAAAGTCGAGCTCATAGTTGTTGACCTGTGCAATGAAGATGGCTGCCAGGGCTTCGTATAGAGCTGTTCCATCCATGTTAATGGTTGCGCCTACAGGCAGGACGAATCTGGTGATGCGCCTGTCCACCCCGTTGTTTTCTTCCAAGCACCTGAACGTAATGGGGAGCGTGGCTGAGCTGAAAGAAAACCCCAAACACCATGAGAGAGCCACACCCAACCTCTGTGCCAGAGAGGTGGCCCTGGACGGAGGCATTTTGTGACCCCACTCTCTCAGCAATAGGCCCTGAAGGCTACTGAGCCTATGCTGGGGGGAAGGCCCAAGGGCCATGGTGCCTCCAAGAGCCTCTGTATTGTAGAGTGAGGCACAAAAATGGACAGGGACTTCATAGAATAGCAGGGTTGGAAGGGACCTCAGAAGGTCATCTAGTTCAATGCCCTGTTTAAAGCAGGACCAATCCCCAACTAAATCATCCAATAGATTTTTGCCTCATATCCCTAAATGGCCCCCTCAAAGATTGAGCTCACAATGCTGGGTTTAAGCAGGCCAATGCTCAAACCACTGAGCTATCCCTCCCCCACAATGAACATGGTGATATGGAAAGTTAAGCTCAGAGCCCAGGTTTCTTGACTCCCAGAGCTTTAACCACTAGACCATACTGCTTTCCTCTGGGAAATAGCAAAGTCACACATGCCAGCATGCTTTGCCCTTCCCTCATTTATTATTATCCCAAATCCCTCCTTCCTTGCCCTGCAAGGTGTAGGAGGGAGGTCAGAAGTGGCTGCTGGAATGGGGTGCAGGCTGAGTGGGTCTCTTGGTATAGTGTTTGAGGCGTAAGTGGTGTTCTTGTCAATCTTCCCTGTGGAAGGAAAAGGCCTACATAGAGACTGTTTAATCATGGAAGTCAACAAACGGCTATACAGGTGGTGTCAGAGAGAAGGCTTTGGATTCTTTGATGATGGGATGGTATCCCAAGAAGGAGGAGTACTAGGCAGAGATGGGGTCCACCTAACAAAGAGAGGGAAGAGCATCTTCGCAAGCAGGTTGGCTAAACCTACTGAAGAGTGATTTATGGAGATATACCTATCTCATAGAATTGGAAAGGCCTTGAAAGGTCATCAAGTCCAGTCCCCTATCTACACTAACAGGACCACATACTGTCCCCTGACAGATTTTTTGCCCCAGATCCCTAAATGGCCCCCTCAAGGATTGAACTCACAACCCTGGGTTTAGCAAGCCAATGCTCAAACCACTGAGCTATCCCTCCCCACTAATGAGCAATACACTGATGCACAGACAATCCAAGAAGTTTTTGGAAAGTGTAGCGGACAATTTCCTGGTGCAAGTTCTGGGGGAACCAACTAAAGGCAGGGCTCTTCTTGACTTGCTGCTCACAGACAGGGAAGAAATAGTAGGGGAAGCAAAAGTGGATGGGAACCTGGGAGGCAGTGACTATGAGATGTCCGAGTTCAGGCTCCTGACACAGGGAAGAAAGGAGAGCAGCAGAATATGGACCCTGGACTTCAGAAAAGCAGACTTTGGCTCCCTCAGGGAACTGATGGTCAAGGTCCCCTGGGAGAATAACATGAGGGGGAAAGAAGCCCAGGAGAGCTGGCTGTATTTTAAAGAATCCTTATTGAGGTTGCAGGAACAAACCATCCCAAGGTGTAGAAAGAATAGTAAATTTGGTAGGTGCCTAGCTTTGCTTAACAGTGAAATCCCTGCTGGTCTTAAACACTAAAAAGAAGCTTACAAGAAGTGGAAGACTGGACAAATGACCAGGGAGAAGTATAAAAATATTATTCAGGCATGCAGGAGTGAAATCAGGAAGGCCAAATCATACTTGGAGTTGCAGCTAGCAAGAAATGTTAAGAGTAACAAGAAAGGTTTCTTCAGATATGTTAGCAACAAGAAGAAAGTCAAGGAAAGTGTAAGCCTCTTACTAAATGAGGGAGGCAAGTTTCTTCAGGCAACCCAGTGACAGAGGATGTGGAAAAAGTGAATGTACTCATTGCTTTTTTTGCTTCTGCCTTCACGAACAAGGCCAGCTCCCAGACTACTGCACTGGGCAGCACAGCATGGGGAGGAGGTGACCAGCCCTCTGTGGAGAAATAAGTGGTTCAGGACTATTTAGAAAAGCTGGATGAGCACAGGTCTGTGACGCCAGATGCCCTGTATCTGAGGATGCTAAAGGAGTTGGCGGATGTGATTGCAGAGCCATTGGCCATTACCTTTGAAAATTCCATGATGATCCGGGGAGGTCATGGATGACTGGAAAAAGGCTAATGTAGTGCCCATCTTTCAAAACGGGACGAAGAAGGATCTGGGAACTATAGGCCAGTCAGCCTCACCCCAGTCCCTGGAAAAATCATGGAGCAGGTCCTCAAGGAATCAATTCTGAAGCACTTAGAGGAGAGGAAAGTGATCAGGAACAGTCAGCATGGATTCATCAAGGGCAAATCATGCCTGATTACCCTAATTGCCTTCTATGACGAGATAACTGGCTCTGTGGATGAGGGGAAAGCAGTGGATGTGCTATTCCTTGACTTTAGCAAAGCTTTTGATACAGTCTCCCACAGTATTCTTGCCAGCAACTTAAAGACGTATGGGCTGGATGAACGGGAAATGGACTATAAGGTGGATAGAAAGCTGGGTACATTGTTGGGCTCAGTGGGTAGTGATCAACGGCTTCATGTCTAGTTGGCAGCCAGTATCAAGCGGAGTGCCCCAAGGGTCGGTCCTGGGGCCAGTTTAGTACAACATCTTCATTAATGATCTGGAGGATAGCATGGACTGCACCCTCAGCAAGTTTGCAGATGACACTAAACTGGGAGGAGTGATATATACGCTGGAGGACAGGGATAGGATACAGAGGGACCTAGACAAATTAAGAGGATTGGGCCGAAAGAAATCTGATGAGGTTCAACAAGGACAAGTGCAGAGTCCTGCATTTAGGATGGAAGAATCCCATGCACTGCTACAGACTAGGGACCAAATGGCTAGGCAGCAGTTCTGCAGAAAAGTGGACAAGGAGCTGGATATGAGTCAACAGTGTGCCCTTGTGGCCAAGAAAGTTAATGGCATGCTGGGTTGTATAAATAGGGGCACTGCCAGCAGATTGAGGGATGTGATCATTTCCCTCTATTCGGCATTGGTGAGGCCTCATCTGGAGTACGGTGTCCAGTTTTGGGGCTCACACTACAAGAAGGATGTGGAAAAATTGGAAAGAGTCCAGAGGAGAGCAACAAAAATGATTAGGGGGCTGGAGCACATGATTTATGAGGAGAGGCTGAGGGAACTGGGATTGTCTGCAGAAGAGAAGAATGAGGGGGGGATTTGATAGCTGCTTTCAACTACCTGAAAGGAGGGTGTGGCAGGGGTAAAAACCCCTAGAATGCCCTGCCTCTGTAAGTGAAACCCTGCTTGCTGGCAGGAGGCCCAGGGGCAGAGGCTGGCCGTAGACAGCAGGAGGTCCAGCTGGAAGCCCTAATGAGGGCTAGCTCAGAGAGCTAGGCTGGGCTTAAGGGCTACAGCTGCAGCTAGGAGCTGTGAGGGCTATAAAAACCCTGACTCTTGGTCAGTTTGGGGAGGCCAGGCAGGGAACAGGAGGCTGCAGTATTGTCTTCTCGCTGCTAGCAAGGTGCCTCAGGGGCCTGGAGACCCAGGGCCCAAGACAGTGGGGTTACTGTCTCAGGATTGGGGGGAGCACTGTATATAGCACTGAAGCCACCAATGTAAGCATTGTAAATAAAGGACACTTGGGTGAAGCACTAGGAAAGGGTGTCAAGACCTTTACTGAGACCAGTCAGATCACAAGACCAGCGTGGACCCTGTGACAGAGGGTTCCAAAGAGGATGGATCTAGACTGTTCTCAGTGGTACCCAATGACAGAACAAGGAGTAATGGTCTCAAGTTGCAGTGGGGGAGGTTTAGTTTGGATATTAAGAAAAGCTTTTTCACTAGGAAGGTGGTAAAGCACTGGAATGGGTTCCCTAGGGAGGTGGTGGAATCTCCTTCCTTAGAGGTTTTGAAGCCCATGCTTGACAAAGCCCTGGTTGGAATGATTTAGTTGGGGATGGTCCTGTTTTGAGCAGGGGGTTGGACTAGATACCCACTGTCTCTTCCAACCCTGAGATTCCATGATTCTATGGAAGTGCACTTTGCAGCTGCCTGAGTGTGTCAGGACTGTGTCCAATTTTGGAGCCCACACTACAAGAAGGATGTGGATAAACTGGAAAGTCCAGAGGAGGGCAACAAAAATGATTAGGGGGCTGGAGCACATTACTTATGAGGAGAGGCTGAGAACTGGGATTGTTTAGTCTACAGAAGAGAAGACTGAGAGGAGATTTGATAGCTGCTTTCAATTATCTGAAAGGGGATTCCAAAGAGGATGGATCTAGACTGTTCTCAGTGGTACCCAATGACAGAAAAAGTAGTAATGGTCTCAAGTTGCAGTGGGGAAGGTTTAGGCTGGATATTAGGAAAAACTTTTTCACTAGGAGGGTAGTGAAGCACTGGAATGTGTTACCTAGAGAGGTGGTGGAATCTCCTTCCTTAAAGGTTTTTAAGGTCAGGCTTGACAAAGCCCTGGCTGGGATGATTTAGTTGGGGATTGATCCTGCTTTGAACACTGGGTTGGACTAGATATCTCCTGAGGTCCCTTCCAACCCTGATATTTTATGATTCTATGATTTTATGACTCTCAGCCCTGCTGCTGGCTGTGAGTGATGGTTTCAGGCCAGAAGCGGGGCTAGCAGTGGGTTCCACAGAAAGCTGTCTGTATTGCAGGAGGGTGGCACCATTCTGAACGTCTTTGCACCAGTCTTAAACAAGAGTCTTGAGGACCTTCTCTCCAGCCACTGAGAAAGATTAGACAGCCTTGTATGAGTGTGTATGTGTGAGTGTGAGAGCACATGTGAGAGAGTGTGAATGCGCCCGTATGAGAGCATGTGTGAGTGCATGAGTGTGTGTGAGAGAATGTATGTGTATGAGTGTGTATATGTCACTGGGACTCCCACACCATGGCCTGGTGGCGGCAAGAGTTCAGCACCCACGGAGAATAATGGGAGCTTCTAAGCATGTGTCCCATGATATCTAATTAGCTCCCAGTACTCCCCCACAGGTACGGCTGCCAACTTTCTAATTGCACAAAACCCAACACTCCTGCCCTGTCCCTCCCTCAAGGGCCTGTCCATTCTCTGAGACCCCGCCCCCACTCACTCCAAACACCATCACTCACTTTCACTGGGCTGGGACAGAGAGTTGGACTGTGGGAGGGGGTACGGGCTGAGGGTGTGGGATCAGAAATGACCTGTTCAGGGTGTGGGAGGGGGCGCTGGGCTGGGGCAGGGGATTGGGGTGCAGACTACAGGAGGAAGTGAGGGTGTGGGAGGAGGTTCCGACCTGGGGCAGAGGGTTTGGGCTCCAGCTGGGCGGCACTTACCTCAGGTGGCTCCCAGTCAGCGGCACAGTGGAGCTAAGGCAGTCTCCCTGCCTGCCATGGCTCCATGCTGCTCCTGGAAACGGCCTGCATATCTGCCCCTTAGGCAGAGGTGCACCTAGGCAGAGATGCAGCACCTATGGATGAGCTGCCCGCATCCACAGATGCTGCCCCCGCAGCTCCCATTGGCATGATTCCTGGCCAATGGGAGCTGCGGAGCTGGTGCTCAGGGCGATGACAGTGCATGGAGTTTCCCTGACATACGAGCTGCTTCCAGGAGCTGCGTGAAGCCAGGGCAGGCAGAGAGCCTGCCTTAGCCCCGCTGTGCCGCAGACAGGACTTTTACCTGCCTGGGTTGCAGTGCTGATGGGAGCTGACAGGATCCCTCTTCAACCGGGAATTCTGGTTGAAAACCGGACACCTGGTAACCTTACCTAAGGGCTGCAGTGCCCCTGCCTAGCGCAGTCCGCTTGGGAAGCAACATACCTTGAGGAGGTGCCCAGTGCGGTGATGAGGGCCTGCAGAAGGCCTGCGATGAACACCCACGGGTTCTTGTGGGTGACGATGAAGTACAGCAGTGGCAGAATACATAGAGAGTGTACGAGCAGCCCCACGATGACGGTGAGTGTGTACATTCCCAGTTGGCCCCCCATCACTGCTAAGTCGTCCATCTCCAAAATCTTGCCAGCAATTAAGAACAGGATCCCGACTGGAGCATACCTGTCACAAGACACACAGACCAGGGTTTAGAACTGGCTTTCCAGACTTGCATATAACTGCACTGGCTCCCCTGTGCTGGACAGAGTCATGGAGTTGCCAGATGGGGCTATGGCTGACCGTCCTGGAAGCTGCAGGGAGAGCAGAAAGCTGGCCTCTGGATTCAAATGACCAAGCGATGTCTGTTTGTCTGTCAGTTCCCTGTTGACTGCACAGGCTGGGGCACTTGGTGGGGTTGCTCCTCCACTGAAATCCACCCCTCTATCATGGCACGGGCCTCTGCATGACAGGCTCCCCAAATCCTTTCCTGTCCCCTCCCAGACTGGTCCCTAAGCCCAGAGGGTAGCATTAATGTGGGGCGAGGTGGAGACAGGAGCATCATGTAAACACTGGCTACACATATATTTTCATGTAAATGCTTCTTGAAATATCTGTGGGACTCACAGGAGCAAATGTTGCTCGCGATGGTGAACGCGGCCCAAGCAGAAATGTAAAAGGAGGGGCTGGTCAGAAAACATTTTGTCTGAATAATGTTTGTATCAGCCCTTACATCTTCTCCTGCGTTGAGATCTGCCCTCTCTGCTCCTCCACTCCCGTCTCACCCCACAATGCTTTCCAGCTAGGGCTCCCATTTCCAATCCTGTGGGAGCAGGGCTCCCAGTCCTGATCCCATCCTGCAAGTGCAGGGCTCTCATCTCTGATCCAATCCCACAAGCTCCAGGCTCTAATACCATCCCACGAGCGCAAGGCTCCCAGATCCGATCCCATCCCACAAGCACGGGGCTCCAGGTCCTATCTCATCCCGTGAGCTCAGGGCTCCCAGAACCAGATCCAATTCCATCCCACAAGCACAGTGCTCCCGGAGCCAATCCCATCCTGCGAGCGCAGTGCTCCAGGCTCCGATACTATCCCGTGAGTACAGGGCTCCCATCTCCAATCCAATCCCATGAGCGCAGTGCTCCCAGATTCGATCCCATCCAGCAAGCACAGGGCTCCCAGCTCCAATCCTTTCCCATGCATGCAAAGCTCCCAGCTCCCATCATATCCCACGGGTGCAGGGCTCCTGACTCTGATCCCATTCCACACATGCAGGGCTCCCAGCTCTGATCCCATCCCACAAACACAGGGCTCCCAGCTCCCATCCCATCCCATGGGCATAGGGCACCTGGCTCCGATCCCATCCCACGAGAGCAGTGCTCCCAGCTCCAATCCTATCCCACGAGCACATTGCTGCCAGATCCGATCCCATCCTGCGAGCGCAGGGCTCTCAGATCTGATCCCATCCTGTGAGCACAGGGCTCCCAGCTCCAATCCTAGCCCACGAGCACAGGTCTCCCAGATCTGATTTCATCCCACGAGCACAGTGCTCCCAGTTCTGATCCCTTCCCACAAACGCAGAGCTCCCAGCTCCAATCCCATCCCATGGGCTCAGGGCACCCGGCTTCGATCCCATCTCACAAGTGCAGTGCTCCCAGCTCCGATCCCATCCCATGAGCACAGGGCTCCCAGCTCCGATCCCTCCTGTATGTGTATGGGGGCTCAGGAGTCAGGGCCCTAAGCTCTGAGACCTGCCTAGCTGATGCAGCTTGAGCAGGATCCTGTGGACCAATGGGAATGGAGGAAAGGCATAATACAGGTGGTCTTTCCATGGAATTAGGAAGGTGTTTGGAATTAGGAAGGGAACCCAGGGAGCGTCCTTGGAGAGAGCAGAACACCTGGCATTTCCGATTGTTGCGAGAGGCGAATAGGTCTATCTGGGGAAACCCCCACTTCTGAAAGACAGAGTCGATGACATCTAGGCGAATCGACCACTCATGAGCCTGGAAGGATCTGCTGAGGTGGTCCGCTAAGGTGTTCTGGACTCCTGGGAGAAACAACGCCACCAGATGGACTGAGTGGGCTATGCAGAATTCCCACAGGCGAATGGCTTCCCAGCAGAGAGGGGACAATCGTTCTCCCCCTTGTTTGTTGATATAGAACATGGCCATTGTGCTGTCTGTGAGAACTGCAACACAACGGCCCTGAAGGTGCTTGTGGAATACTTGACAAGCCAGGCGCACTGCTCTCAGCTCCCGTAACTCATGTGAGGGATAGCTCTTGTGTGGACCGAAGACCCTGCGTGCGAAGGTCCCTGAGATGAGTACCCCAACCCAAAGATGACGCATCCATAGTTAGGGCCAGGGAGGACTGTGGGGCATGGAACGGCACCCCTTCGCATACTGACTTGGGGTTCAGCCACCAGAACAGGGAGGTTAAGATTTCCAGCAGTACCATGACCACTGTGTCCATGCTGGCCTGGCCTGGGTGGTATAGAGTTGAGAGCCAGGCCTGAAGTGGACAGAGGTGTAGTCTGGCATGTCTGGCTAAGTCCCACTACTATTTAGTCTGAGGCTTGAATGCCTTGCAAATGTGACACTTGTCAGCTTGATGGGATTCCCCCAGGGACAGGCACAACACAGTTTGAAACCTGGAGACCTAGGCATCAGCCTGGGTACTGGGAGGGAGGGAAGGGGAGAAGCCCCTTACTCCTCAACTACTATTTACACTAAGAACTATAACTATTACTACCACTAAAGAACTATTAACAACTGTTTAAAACTATTTACCACTAGCAATGAGTGCTAACAAGAGGAGCTAGGGAAAGTGGAGTTCAACTAAGCCGCTCTCCACAGTTCCAAAGACTATCACAGGCAGTAAGAAGAAACTGAGGGGGCGCTGGGTCAGCTGGGGCATATATCCGGCACCATGAAGGCACCACTCCAGGGGGCACCTCAGCCGACTGACCAAGTGTTGCTGGGGTAAAAATCTTCCAACGATCATTCACGCGGCGCGCGCACACCTAATTGGAATCGAAGCACTCGAAGCAGAAGGCCACCTTCCATGAAAGGTGGGACCAGCTCAAACGGGGGCCCCGTGAGGTGGGACAACACCAGATTCAGGTCCCCCTGTGGACCTACCATATGGGAAAAGACGGTTCAGGCCTCTGAGGAACCGGCTGTCAGGGCATGGGAATACACGGTATGGCCCTGCACTGGTGGGTGGAGGGCTGAGAATCCCGTGAGGTGCACTCTGATGGACTAGGGCGCCAGGCCCTGGAATCTAAGGTGCAGGAAATAGTCCAGGATCAGCTTGATCGGGGTGGCCACTGGGGAAACCCCTTTCTCAGTTGCCCATGAGGAGAAACATGCCCACTTTGCCGAGTAGTCACGGCATGTGGAGGGCCATTTGCTCTCCAGGAGGATGCACTGGACCTCTTCTGAGCACGTCCTTTCCTCCCTACCTAACCACTGAACAGCCATGCTGTGAAGTGGAGGGCTGCTAGGTTGGGGTGGAGGAGGTGGCCCCAATTCTGCGAGAGCAGGTCTGGGCGAGGTGGCAATGGTCGCTGCTGGGCGATCGTCAGGCTTGTGAGGGTCCCGTACCAATGCTGTCTGGGCCACACTGGGGCGATCAGCAGGACCTGGGCCTTGTCCATCTTTATCTTTTCCAGCACCTTGCTGATCAGAGGAAATGGGGGGAAAGCATAGAGAAACAGGATTGACCATGACAGGAGGAAGACATCAGAGATGATGTCTCTCCCCAAACCTCTCCTGGAGCAGAAGCGGGGGCACGCCGGTTCTGCTGGGTCGTGAACTGGTCCACCTGGGGAGTCCCCCATGCTTGGAAGAGCTGGTGAACCACTGCTGGGTGGAGATCACTCATGCTGGGAGGAGAAATCTCTGCTCAGGCAGTCCGTCCGCTCGTTGCAAGCACCCGGTAGGTGGAAGGCTCTTAGGGAAATGTCGTGGGCTAAACAGTAGTCCCACAGACTGAGGGCTTCGTGGCAAAGGACCCGGGCCCACCTTGCCTGTTGATATAGAACATCGAAGCTGTGTTGTCCATGAGGATCCAGACCATTTTCACCTTCAAGTGCGAGCGAAAGGCGATGCACGCCAGGCATACCACCCACAGCTCCTCGATGTTTATGTGTAGGGTCAAGTCCTGGGCTGACCACAGACCCTGCATCTGAATGCTTCCCACATGGGCCCTCTAACCCAGGTCTGAGGCATTGGACACCAGTTCCAAAGATGGGGCCCTGTCCCTGAATGGGACCCATTGGAGCATGTTCTCGGGGGAGGACCACCACTGCAGGGAGGTGATCACCCGGCCAGGGACAGTGAGGACCTTGTCCATCCTGTCCCTGGCCTGGGAAAATTTCAAGGCCAGCCAGAGTTGGAGAGGCTTCATTCGGAGCCTGGCATGTCGGACCACATACGTGCATGCCTACATGTGGTCCAGGAGCTGTAGACACGCCCTGGCCGTAGTTGTCGGGAACCTCATGACCGTGGTGATGAGCCCTTTCATGGTCTCGAATCTGTCCCGTGGGAGGGACGCTGTGGTCGATGAAGAGTCCAGGAGGACCCCGATAAACACTATACGTTGTACCAGGACTATTGTGGACTTTGCGCTGTTTACCAATAGGCCCGGGGTGGCACACGTGGACAGGAGCATCACGTGGTCCCTCACCTGTGACTGGAAGCTGCCCTTCACCAGCCAATCGTCCAGGTAGGGAAAAATTTGTACCCACTTGTGCCTGAGGTAAGCTGCAACTATTGACATACATTTGGTAAACACCCTGGGGGCAGTGGACAGGCCAATCAGAAGGACTGTAAGTTGGTAATGTTCCCGATCCACCACAAACCAGAGGAACCATCTGTGTCCCTCGAATATGTGGATATGGAAGTACGTGTCCTGAAGGTCAAGGGCAGCACACCAGTCCTCGGGATCCAGAAAGGGGAAAATGGAGGTTAGGGAGACCATGCGGAACTTGAATTTCACCATGACGCAATTGAGACCCCACAGATTCAGAACGGGCCTGAGACCTCCTTTGGCCTTCAGGATAAGGAAATAGCGGGAGTAGAACCCCCTTGCCCTCGAATTCCTCGGGTACCACGGAGCAGGCTGCCCAGCAGCCTGCTGTGGCTTAAACTTAGGTCTAGCCGGTGGCAGGACATAGAGACCCAGAGTCTGGAGGGTCTTGCAGGAGTCCTTCATGCCGTGCAGCTTAGTATCCATCTGCTCCGCAAACAGGGCCTTGCCATCGAATGGGAGGTCCTGGATGGTGGCCTGGGCCTCGCTGGAGAGGCCAGACAGCAAGAGCCACAATACTCTTCTCATGGAGACGGCAGAGGCCAAGGACCATGCGGCTGTGTCAGCTGCATCCGATGCTGCCTGAAGGGTTGCCCTGGCAGCTGCTGTACCCTACTCCACCAGTGCCTGGAACTCCTTCCTGTCACACTCCTGGAGGGAAGCCTCAAACTTTGGCAGAGAGCCCCAAAAGTTGAACTCGTATCTGCCCAGCAGAGCTTGGTGGTGCACCACTTGCAACTGGAAATTCGATGACAAATAAACCTTTTTGCCGAATGAGTCCAGTCTCCTTTAGTCTTTGTTCTTTGGGGTAGGAGCCAGCTGGTCCTGCCGCTCCGTGATTGACCAACTTGACCACCAGGGAGATGGGTGCTGGATGTGCGTACAGGCACTCATGCCCCTTTGCCGGTACATAGTACTTGTGCTCCGCCCTCTTAGATATGGGAGTCAACGAGGCTGGCGTTTGCCACAGGGCACATGAGATCCTTGCCACCCTGTCATGGACAAAACGTTAAACTGTGAGTCCGAGGGCTCCTCCACCTCCTCAGCTTGGAGGAGGAGGTTTGAGGCCACCCTTTTAAGGAGGTCCTGGTTGGCCCAAAAGTCCTCCTGCTGGACCGAGGGGGACAGGGCCACTATCGCCACTGCCTGGGAAGGGGAGGAGGCCGGCACCGAGCTCTGTAGGCACTGGAGGGTCTACCACTAGGTCAGTCTCCGGGCACGGCACCGAAGATGTGCTTCCCACCAATGTGCGTCCCAGCAATGTCTTACACGGAGGCCTGGAGAGGGAGGCTGACGATGCATGGCCCCACCAGGGGCTGCGCTGGGGACCACAGTGCCCACTGGTACCATTGCCCCAGCCACGAGACCTGGTGCCACTGTACATGCTGCGGCACTGAGGGTCCGGGCTGCCCTGACTGGCCAGCTTGGCTGACGGAGGTATGGCTCCTAGCGGAGGTCGGGCTGACAAACGAGTCACCACTGCGTCGAGACCGGGAGCAGTGGTGCCAGGAACGACATTGTCCACAGGACTGTGACCTGAAGCTGGAGGACTGGTACCGACAGTAACTGATGCTCCTGGACTGATTCCGACGGGTGGACCCGTGACGGCGAGGTGCCAGTGATTTACACCCAGGACTACAGAGGCGGTACCGTGGAGGCGACTGAACAGGACTCTGAGTGGGAGCGGCAACAATGTCTGTGCCACGACTGGCTACAGTAACCCCTTCTGGAGGGGGACCTTGGGCAACGTCCCCCTAGGTCCCATTGGCGCTTGCTCCCCAACGTGGAGTGGTGCCTGTAGTCCCAGTCTGATGGCACCCAGCCAGAGAGCCTGGCAGGCGTCAAGGGTGATCCATGTGGACTCTGCCCTGGACTACCACTGGATGGTAAACGGTGTCGGGAACATTCCCTCGACCACAACCGGTACCATTCTGAGGACGATTGCAGACAGCCCAGCAGTGGCTTGCCTCTGGAGTGCGGGTCTGACATTGGTAGCGCTCCAGGTACCAGCAGGGATGAGACATCTTGGGCCACTTGCAAGGCCTCCGGCGTGGAAACCATCTGGACATCTGGAGAGATCTCCGCCGATGTGGCCGGGCTTCTCTGCTCAATGTTTGAGTCGGAGGCCTGGAGGCTGAAGGGGATCGAGGACTGCCCAATGCGGGTCTAGCCTCTGCCCCTGGTGCACCACAGTACCGCTGCAACAAGGGCATCCTCTTGGCCCTCTTATGCCCCAAGGATGAGGAGCAGTGCTGACTGGACGAAGGTGCTGGGGGATTGTGGCGCACTGACACTGCGGTGCCAGGTGCTGACTCGGAGCAGTGCGCTGGAGCCAGGGTCAGCGCCGACTCCATCAGAATGTCCTGGAGTCAAATGTCCCTTTCTCGTTTCGTCTGAGGATTGAACGACTTGCAGATCTTGCAATGATCGCTGATATGGGACTCACCCAAACAGCGTAAACAGTCCATGTGCAGGTCACTCCTTGGCACAGAATGCCTGCAAGAGTCACACGACTTAAAGCCCGGGGCTCGGGGCATGTCCCGGCCCAGGCACTCTAATTAACTAACTTAAGAACTAAGAAGCTAAAGGTACTAAATACAACGCTAAGGACAAGCTGCAGCGATGCTAGAGCTGCGAAGTTCCGATGCACCTTCACTGGTGGCAAGAAGGAACTGAGGGTAGGGAGCGCACAGAGCCCCTTATAGAGAGCTAAAGTGGCGCTACTCCAGGGGTCACGGGGGGGGCACTCCCCCTGTGGGTACTGCTAAAGGAAAAACTTCCGGCACCAGTGCACGTGGCAAGCATGCACACCTACTGTGGAATACACATGAGCAATTACTCGAAGAAGAACATGGCTTTTCTCTGAACCCACTCCAATTTATTAACATCTGTCTTGAAATGTGGTAAGTCATGATCACTTGCACATAAGCTACCATTCATTTTTAGTTCTGTGCTCAGTTCCTCTTTCGCTGTCAAGACAAGGTCTAATATAGACTTTCCCCATGTTGGATGCAACCCTTTTTGAGTTCACAGCCCCTTTGCTGGACAAGGCTTCAGACCCCTGCCTTAAGGAGACTGATAACAACCCCTCATTTTACTCCTGGCAATTAGAAACAGATGCCAGATCTCTGCGTTACATCCGAGGGTGCTAAAGGAGTTGGCGGATGTGATTGCAGAGCCATTGGCCATTATCTTTGAAAACTCCTGGCGAGCGGGGGAGGTCCCGAATGACTGGAAAAAGGCTACATTCATCTTTAAAAAAGGGAAGGAGGATCCGGGGAACTATAGGCCAGTCAGCCTGACCTCAGTCCCTGGAAAAATCATGGAGCAGGTCCTCAAGGAATCAATTCTGAAGCACTTAGAGGAGAGGAAAGTGATCAGGAACAGTCAGCATGGATTCACCAAGGGCAAGAAATGCTTGACTAACCTAATTGCCTTCTATGATGAGACAACTGGCTCTGTGGATGAGGGGAAAGCAGTGGATATGCTATTCCTTGACTTTAACAAAGCTTTCGATACAGTCTCCCACAGTATTCTTGTATTCTTAAAGAAGTATGGGCTGGATGAATGGACCATAAGGTAGATAGAAAGCTGGCTGGATCATCGGACTCAACGGGTAGAGATCAATGGCTCCATGTCTAGTTGGCAGCCAATATCAAGCGGAGTACTCCAAGCGTTGGTCTTCAGGCCGGTTTTGTTCAATATCTTTATCAATGATTTGGAGGATGATGTGGACTGCACCCTCAGCAAGTTTGCAGATTACACTAAACTGAGAGAAATGGTAGATACGCTGGGAGGTAGGAATAGGATACAGGGGAATGTAGACGAATTGGGCCAAAAGAAATCTGATGTGGTTCAACAAGGACAAGTGCAGAGTCCTGCACTTAGGACGGAAGAATCCCATGCACTGCTACAGACTAGGGACTGAATGGCTAGACAGCAGTTCTGCAGAAAGGGACCTAGGGGTTACAGAGGACAAGTAGCTGGACATGAGTTAAGAATGTCCCCTTGTTGCCAAGAAGGCTAACAGCATTTTGGGCTGTATAAGTAGGGGCATTACCAGCAGATCGAGGGACGTGATCGTTTCCCTCTATTTGACACTGGTGAGGCCTCATCTGGAGTACAGTATCCAGTTTTGGGGCCCACACTACAAGAAAGATGTGGAAAAATTGGAAAGATTCCAGAGGAGGGCAACAAAAATGATTAGGGGGCTGGAACACATGAGGAGAGGCTGAGGGAACTGGGATTGTTTAGCCTACAGAAGAGAAGAATGAGCAGGGATTTGATAGCTGCTTTCAACTACCTGAAAGGGGGTTCCAAAGAGGATGGATCTAGACTGTTCTCAGTGGTACCAGATGACAAAACAAGGAGTAATGGTCTTAAGTTGCAGTGGAGAAGGTTTAGTTTGGATATTAGGAAAAACTTTTTCACTAGGAGCGTGGTGAAGCACTGGAATGGTTTACCTAGGGAGGTGATGGAATCTCCTTCCTTAAAGGTTTTTAAGGTCAGGCTTGACAAAGCCCTGGCTGGGATGATTAGCTGGGGATTGGTCCTGCTTTGACCTCCTGAGGTCCCTTCCAACCCTGATATTCTATGTTTCTATGAATATCCAGATCCAGGATTCAGTCACTCATCCTTTCAACTAGAGTCAGCTGAAACTTGGCTCTCTTGGCTGAAACAGGTGCTCTAACCACTCCTGTCCCAAGCAGAGAAACAGAACCCAGGAATCCTGATACTAAACATTCTACTGCTGTGTGGCAGGCCATGTAACACCTGATACATGTGTCACACACCCCTGTCACACCTGATAACACATGTGTCACACACCCCTCTATTGGCTGATCCATATAGAGGATAACAGCCTACTTCTGCTACCAGTAAAACTTTTAGTTCAAGGGGCAAATATATATTAAATGACCCAAAACTTCATTAATACTGAGTTAAAGTTACCCAGGGGTGCCTCCTGCCCTTACAGAATGTGAACAGCAGCTAAACCTAAACCTCTGAAAATCAGAAAATACAAAGTTAAGGTACATGCCAGCCCTGCAATACAACTTTAACTGTGCCCATTGCCCCAAGGCTGCCGGAGCTAGTAACAGCCACTGGGAATGGGTTGCAGATTAACAAACTACCACGTGTAGTGGTGGATTCTTCACCTCTTGATCTCCTCAAATCCAGACTGGACACCGTTCTGGAGGGTGCCGTAGTCAATCACAAGTTATTAGGCTCTGTTCAGGAATACCTCGATAAAAAGGCCAGGGCATTGACACAGTGTAATCTAGATTGCTTGGGAAGCTGGGCACAGGAAAACAATACACATTTTTAATACACATGAACAGAAATTTGATATCAGAGGGATCTGCACCCTAGCAGAGAAAGGTCTAGCAGAGAAAGGACCCTAAATTCAGACTAGCAATAAGGCACACATCTCTAATAGTGAGGGTAATTAACCATTGGAATAACTTAATGAAGGATATTTACTTGCCAGATGTGCTAAAGATACATAAATCCCTTCGTGCTTCGGCCACCATTCCAGAGGACATGTGTCCATGCTGATGACAGGTTCTGCTCGATAATGATCCAAAGCAGAGTGGACCGATGCATGTTCATTTTCATCATGAGTCAGATGCCACCAGCACAAGGTTGATTTTCTTTTTCGGTGGTTTGGGTTCTGTAGTTTCCACATCGGAGTATTGCTCTTTTAAAACATCTGAAAGCATTCTCTACACCTCCAGTTCAACTGCTAGAGGAACACCTCACCCTCCCTGATTCGAGATAACAAGCTGGTTCAGCCTGATTGGACTAACCTTGTTATCTCCCACCTGGTTCTTGCCTACCTATTTACACCTGCCCCTGGATACTCCCACTGCATGCATCCGATGAAGTGGGTATTAACCCACGAAAGCTTATGCTCTAAAAAAATTTTAGTTAGTCTTTAAGGTGCCACAGGACTCTTTGTCACTTCTGCAATTCCAGACTAACACGGCCACCCCTCTGATTAATGAAGGTTGTGACATGTATCTTCACTTTGTATTTCCTAATTTTCAGAGGTTTCTGTTTAGTCTCTCTCCACACTCAGAGGACATGGGGCACTGCTGGCCAATCATAACACTGCACTATGGTTTTTGAGCGTTTAATTTCCTTGCTTTTATAAAGAATATTTTCTCTGCACCCCCATGTACTCCCACCTTCTCCACTGTCTCTGGCTCCTTGGCAATGACTACCCTGGCCACCGAACACCCTGCTCCACATTAGTCACCTCATTGCCCCAGCATCACCTCCCAGTACACACTGCTTCGCCCTTCTTCCCATAGAGAGGCAGGTGTCAGCACAGAACCCACATTGAGGTGCTGTGGGTGCAGGGGTGAGGATGCAGCAGCAGTGCAGGGACTAGCTTGGTGGGGACTTTTTTTTAAAAGGTGGACAAACTTGGGGGACAATAGACGTGAGACTTCTGGGAGACTGACAAAACCTCCCCAGCATCCCCCTCTGAACAGATCTGACCCCCCTCCTTTTCTTCGCACTCTTCCATGTGCTGTTCTAATACCCCAACAGCTCCAAACCCCTATTCCCTACAATTGTTCAGACTCCATCTCACTGCTCTGATTCCGCTCCATCTCCAAGGTTCTCTGCACCATGCTAATTGCAGTCTGACGTCCCCTGCTGCTCAGAGCCCACCTGCTGCTCCGGTCACTACACACCACTCTCCTTCACATCATTCCATGCCCTGGTAAGCTTAGAGGGCCTATGAGAAAGGAGGTGGTGGGATGAGAGGAATGCACGACCAGCGGGAGGCATAAGAGCAGAAATGCAGAGTTCCTGCCCCAAATCTGGTCCTAGTGTTTGGGGAAGAGGCTCTGCACATCAATCGGCAGCACAGGTGGCTGAGAGGTGTGAAGTGGCTGATTTATCCAAAGATATGTTCTGGGAGATTAGCTGGAGCAGGCAGGAGGACATTAAGTTGGCAACACAAGGAGAGGATACTAAGAAGGCATATGTGGTACAAACTCAAATGCAGTACGCTAGGAAAAAATTGAACTGATGTGGCAAAGAATGAGAAGAGAAAAAAATTTTCAGTTGTTTTAATGCCAAAGCTAAGAGTCTGAGTACCAAGCAAGAGGAATTGGAAATTCTCATTGATAGAGAAGACATTTAATATGATTGGTATTACTGAAACCTGGTGGGACAAGTCACATGACTGGAATGTTAAAATCACTGCTTATAATCTGTTTAGGAAAATTTGAATGGGCAAAAGATGCCATTACCTGTGTTAGAAGTATCAGTAACTCAGACCCAGGGATCTTGTATGCATATGGATCAAAGTACTGTTAGCAAAGCACAGACCACTGAATCAAACCAGAGAGCAGCATGAGTTACTCCTTTCTGTAATGTGTGTTCAGAAAAATTGTGTTGTTATAAGGGACTTCAATCTGGGAGACATATGCTGAAGGTTGTATTCAGCCAGCAGTAAAACATTGTTAGAGTTCTAAAAAATATGTATAATAATAATTTTCTAACACAAAGGGTAATGAAGTAATGCTATACTGGATGCAGATGAATTAATCACAGGGTTGGGAGCTGGTGATTGTCTAAGGACCAGTGATCATAACCTGGTTACATTCAATATGGGTAACAGAGGACAGGCCCAGCCAGTAATATACATACTTCAAAGGGCCTAATTCCTCAACACTGAGGAAAAAGTCTGAGCAAAAATTGAGTGAGGAAAAATGTAGACAGAAAAATGTGGATTACAATGGTGAGTTCTCTAAGAAGCATTCATTAGATACCCCAAAGCCACAATGCCACATGAAAGAGGATAACTTTGGCTAAAAGGCTATCCGTGGTTCAGTGGGGAAGTGAAGGCAGCAATTAGAAATAGAAAAACGTAACATAACAAATGGAAAAAAGGAGAATACATAAATATAATAAAGGGTAGAAAACTAATAAGGAAAGTAAAGATATCAGGGAAAAATCCATGGCTGGCAGGGCTAAGGACAATCAATGGAGCCATTGGACAATCAAGGTGCTAAAGGAAAACTGAAGAAAGATAAGGCTATTGTGGAAAAGCTAAATGAATTCTTTGTATTGGTATTCACTACTGAAGATGGGAGATTCCCACACCTGAGCCATTCTTATTAGATGACATATCTGGGGAACTGCTGCAGACTGAGGTGTCAGGAGAAGAGGTTTTGGATCAAATTGTTAAATTAATCAGTAATAAGTCACCATATCCAGACGATATTCACCCAAGAGTTCCGGCGGGCAGTGAATGTGATGCCTTTTTTAAAAGGCTTCAGGGGAGCTCCTGACAATTACAAGCTGGTAAACCTAACTTCAGTATCAGGCAAATTAGTTGAAGCTACAGGAAAGAACAGAATGATCAGAAACATAAAGTAACAGAATTTGTTGAGCAAGAGTCTACATGGTTCTTGTAAAGGGAAATCCTGCCTCATTAATCGATGAGAATTCTTTGAGGGAGTCAACAATCATGTGGACAAAGGTGATCCAGTGGACATTGTGCACTTAGACTTTCAGAAAGCCTTTGACAAGGTATGGATAACTCAATAATTGCCCTGTTTTGTTGCTTCCCTTTGAAGCATCTGGCAGTGGCCACAGTCAGAAGATGCGATCCAGGGCTATATGGACCATTGGTCTGTCCCAGTATTGCTGTTCTTATGTTAAGAAGAAATGTAAATATATTAGGAAAAAGGGACTCCAAGAAATGGTATAGGGCCATTACTAGATGGACATGGTAAACCTGTCAATAATGATGCACAAGGGCAGAAGGGTCCAGTATGGAAGCTCACTGTGAATGGGCAGGCAGCAAATGGATAGGAGGGGGAGGAAGGGGAGCTACTGAGAATTGATGTGGGGGAGGGATGGAAGAGAGGCAGCTGGCAACAGGCTGGGAAAAGGTGTCCCAGCAACTCCTACTGGCATTCCTTTAGCAGTTCCTTGGCAGCTGATGCCCAGTGCCCTGTGCTCCCCCAATTCCTCACCCTACTCTGACAGATGGCACATATGTTCCTGCCCCTCTCTGGTCCAAGTGTCTCCACCAGGACCCATGGTGGCTGGAAGGCAGGGACAGGACTGGTGTTCCTACCTGCTCCTCATGGCCGACCTGCTCTCATAGGATGTTCTAGCCCCTCCTCCCAATCCCATTGTCATTTCCATGAGATATTGTGGGGGAAAACATTGGAAGGGGCAGAAACATACATGAGCCCCCCCAAAAATATTTCCCTTGAGGGGGCACTAGTCCTCCACCCCATTGTTCCGCTACTTCAGTTTAAAAAGTATTTCTATGCTGTATTTGGAAAGAGGCAGGCTGATGTACTCATCTCATACAGGGATTATGAAGTGCTTTCAATCTGATTAGTAAATTAGGAGGATGTTAATATCTGCAAATGAAAAATATTTTTAAATTAGCAGGCTCAATTAACTTTACACAACAGCGCTTAAACAGCTGGCTGAGGATACTTCTGGCCTGCTGTTAATTTTTAATAAATTTTGGAAAATCAGGACAACTCCAGATCACTGGAAGCGTGTTAGTGCTGTGCCAAATTCAAAAAAGGCAAGTGGAATGACCTAAGTAACTAGGAAGAAAAACTGATACAGAATTCAATCAACAAAGAATACAAGATTAGGAATACAATTAATACAATTAATTACAGTCAAAACTGGCTAATGAACAGATCTCAAAAAAATAGTTGTCAGTGGGGATTCACTGAACGTGGATGTTTATAGTGGGGTTCCACAGGGTTTGGTACTTGGCCCAAAACTGTTCAGCATTAACTAAAGCTCCTGAAAAACAGCTGGGAGGAAAGCTCTGTGTGTGCCTCACTCACATCCTGCCCTTTTAAGTAACGGCTGAGTGATCACCAACTCCAGCTCTCTAGTCCTCCAAGGAGGCCTCAAGCAGCATTAAGGAAGTCAGGTCCTGGCCTTCCTGAAAAATCTATGATAAGAACAACAAACAAAACCCAACACATGCTTGTGAATGAAAATCCCAACCAGGCTTCCCCCTCCAGCACTAAAGAGCACAATAGGGCCCACACCGATTTGTTTTCCCCATGCATGTCACCTTTAAAATTATCCCCATCTCTCATCAGGTCTCCTGGCCCCACCCACCCTGCTCCTCACCAGATGATAATAGCCACCAGCCTCATGATGGCTTCATTGAGACAGCTGAAGAACTCCTGCAGGGCCTGTCCCTTCTGCTTCATGCTGCCAATCACCAGGCCAAAGCACACGGAGAACACCACCAGACCCAGCGCATTCACTCCATTGGCTGAGCCGGGGATGGGGATGGTTTCTTCAAAGCTCAGCACTTCCTGCAGGCTCCTCAGGATGCGTGTGATGTTCTCCATGGTGCCGGTGACATTCTCGGGCATGGAAGCCTGTGAGTTGGCAGTGGTCCCTGCTGTGACATTGCTGCTGTGGAGGATAGTTCTGGTGAAGACCCTGGTGCTGTACTGCGTCTTGTACTGAAACGATACACAATTATCAGCTGCGCCCACAAGCCTGTGTACAATAACCCTGCACTTCTCCACAGCTGCTGAGCAGCATAAAGGGCCTGAACCTGAACTCCCAGTGACTTGGCTGACAACTGTTTGGGCCTGTCTAATTCCCTGGCTCAATGCAAGGATTCACAGATGTCTAGATCATAGAGTGTAAGGCTATAAGGGATCATTAGATCTTCAGACCTGACTTCCTGTATAGCACAGGCCCTTACATTTCACCCAGTTCCCCCTGTGTTGAGCCCAATAACTTGGGTTTAGCCAACACAGAATTTCCAGAAAGCATCTAGTCTGGAACTGAAGACATCAAGAGATGAGAATCCACCTTTTCCCTGGGTAGCTGATCGAACTCAAGTCTCCCACTGTCAGGCATTTTCTCCAAGACTCAAATGATTCGTGTGGATTTCTTCTGCTCCTCTCAATTTTTAAAATATCCTTTTAAAAATGTGGATCCCGGGCCTGGACACAGCATTCCAAGGCTGGTCTCACCACTGTTGTTTACACAGGTAGAAACATCTCTTGATTCCTATTTACTGCACCCAGTTATCCATCCAAGGGTCGCATTTGCTCTTTCTGCCATAGCATTGCACTGGGAGGTCGTGTTCCGTGGCTTTTCCACAACGACCTCTAGATCCTTTTCAGAGTTACTGAATACAGGATCTGGCCCCCCAGTGTAGGCTTGGTCTGCATTCCTTGTTCCTAGATGTCTGACTATGCATTTGGCTGTATTAAAACTCGCATTGTTTGAATAGGACCAACTTACCAAGCGACCCAGATGCTTTGATACTTACACTCAGGGAAAGAAGTCTCTTTTACAGCTCAACAGGGGATGGTGCAATGGCTAGCACTGTGAGTGGGGAATCCCATTTGGCGTCATTTTACACCCAATTGATACCGTTGGGCCAGATATTTGGCTCCTGCTATGGGCCATTTATACTGCTCCTGAGTGCACAAATACTATAAAGGGGCAGGGGAACAGCCCTGGGGAACAAGGGACCTCCCTTGTTCACAGGTGGCACAGGGCTGGCATATAAGGGCCCACACTGCCCCCAGCAGGCTCCTGAGAGGAGCAAGCCAAGAACAGGACAGGTAGTGGCCAGACCAGTCTGTGCTCCAGCAATTCCGGGCTGCTGACCAATCTATAGACAACTATGTAAGGCTGCCTGGAAGCTGGTCTAATTTATACTGGTGGCAACAGTGGTCATTGGAGCAGTGCACTCTGGGAGGTGCAAACATGGCCTAAACCCATCCCTGGGGCTGTATCTGCAGAGAGGGGTTCAGAGTGCAGCTTGTTCTGCACAGGCGTAAAGGAGAATCAGAGTGCTAGGCAGGAAGAAGCAGGCATGGTGAACTGCTGTTCATACCTGTTTGAAGCAGGCTTCTACTAGGTTCGGCGGGAACATGTTCCTGCAGCAGATAAAAAAAGGAGGTTATACTACCATCTGGCTGAGAGCCAGGCAAGCAGGCCCACTGCCTGATACTCATGGTTAAGCACTAATCTATTCGGGATAGTCAAGTTTAATAAGAGCTCAGTGCCAATAACACTGAGTCTTCTCTCAGGTTATTCAGCTCCCTTCCAGATGCTGCCAAGCAAGAAATCACTCTCGCCCCAAAAATAAAAGAATGTAATACTTTAAAGCCTACAAGACCACTAAGTCCTACTTCCTGAAACATTTAAATGTGGCTGTGCTCCCAAGTGGCAGAATGTGGCCCTGGGAGGCTGGTCTGTGTGATCTAGCTTTTATGCAGCTATGGATAGGGTCCTAGGATCATCAAAGTTAGAGAAGAATAAGACCAAACCATCCTCTCCATCTTCATTCTCTGGCACAGTCCAATTTTAAGCATCCCAAGACGAGCAGCTTCCACTGCTTCCTGCAAGATGAGTTCCCCTGCCTGATACATCTCACTGTCCTGTCCCCAATATTCAGCCCAAATGGTGCCTTTCTGTACTTCATCCATCACTTACAAGCGCCAGACACTTCAGGGAGTCTCATTAATTTTGTTTAGAAAATGCTGACACAATGTCATTTCAATTTTTTTAAATGAAAATTCTGCATGTCTCCTACTCAATGGAAAATGTCAGAATTGTGAGTTCTCATTCCAATGCAGAACAATTTCTTTTAATTTTTGAATTTCTTGTGGAATGAGTATTCGGGGTTCCAGCCAGCCCACCTGAACTCCCTCCATTTCATCTCTGCCTTTCTGGTAGCAGGATGCACTGAACTGAAGGCAATATTCCAGGCATAGGCGTGCGCAGCACATTTAATTAGGGTATGCTCCCAGGGAGCTCCGCCCCCATTCACTCCCTCCCACTTTTCGCCCCGACTGCCCCTCTCAAAACCCCAACGCCTCCCTTCTCCTTGTCCCCTGACTGCCCCATCCTGAGACTCCCCCACCCTAACTGTCCCCTTAGGACTCCACCCCCTACCCAACTCCCTGTTCCTCATCCCGACCACCCCCTCAGAACTTCTGACCCCTCCAAAGCCCCTGCTCCCTGTCCCCTGACTGCCTCCAGGACTCCCTGTCCCTTATCCAACCCCTTGGCCTCCTTACCATGCTGCTTACCCCCACCTGCCTCCTCTCCCAGAGCCTCAGCTCCCCGTGTCCAGGAACGGCCCTGGACAGCGTTGCAGCGGCGTGCCTCCAGCAGGGCCTGAGCTCCTGCTGCTTGGCCCGCTGGAGCTCACAGCCCCGCCTCCTTACCATGCCACTCCAAGCGGTGGGAGCTCAGGTTCCGCTGGAGCCACACCGCTGCAACGCTGTCCAGAGCCGCTCCTGGATGCGGCGAGCTGAGGTGCCGGGGATTGGGGGAAGGCAGGGGCGGGGGGTGGGGGGAGGGAGCCTCCCTCACCAGGAGCTCAGGCGGGCTGCGCAGGACGACCTTGCACACCCCTGCATGAGGGCACACCCGGCACACCCCGTGCGCATGCCTGTGATTCTAGGCACACCACACCAGAGTCATAGGGAAAGGCACTACAATTTCCATGAATGGAGACATGATGCCATTGTATCATACAGCAACAAACTGCACCAGGCTTTTTGCAGCTATATCTTAGTGCAAATTCATGTGTAATTATCTGTCAACTCTAAGCAGCTAATCTCTATTAGCTGGATTCTTGCGTGTCTGCACCTTGTATAGCCATTTTACACCAGGGCAAAGGGAATGTGAAGTGGATGTAAATTGCTACCACATCAGAATGGTAGGACTTTACAGCTACTAAAAATTGTTCTGCTTAGCTTCTTAGGCCCTACTCAGCCCTACTTCTCACCCCTACTATTTGCAGCTCCTCCCAGTGAAGATTTCATAACCTCAGGGTATTTTGTGAGAATCTCTTTATTCTCTTCCTAAGAATGATTAAAGAGATTCAATACGACTGGACAAGACCATCCATACAGAGGGACATATTTGTATTATTTTTATGAATACGATATGCACCTCAGTTTACCTGCTTGATATTATTCTGTCTGCCTACACAGCATTAAATCAAAGGAGGCTGTTAGGGCGAACAAACATGAAATGAGATGACAGAGCTAAGATACCTCCAGAGAGAATACTCACGGTCTTTCAGAGAACAGTGCGGGACCTATTTATTGGGAAATGTCACCTACCTAGCTCTAGCCAGGCTAATAGATTTATTTAACCCAGGCCAGTGCCTATGATCAAAGGCGAGAAAGAGTCTTGTAGCCCCTAATAGACTAACACATCTTAGGGATCATGAGCTTTCGTGGGCTAAGACCCACTTTATCAGATCAATGTTGTGGAAATGTCCAGAGGCAGGTATAAATATGCAGGCAAGAAAGCAAGGCAAATTCAATGGCGGGGTGGGGTGAGGCTCACTTCCAGCAGCTGATCTGGAGGAGAAACTGCTTTTGTAATTGGAGAGCCATTCACAGCCTATGTTAAGTCCAGACCTGATGGTGTCGAATTTGCAGATGAACTGGAGCTCAGCAGTTTCTCTTTGAAGTCTGATCAAAGGGATACTGAACCAATAAAGACCCCTGCCTAGAAAGGAAGAAAGGGGGTGAGTGGGAAAGATGTTAAGAGAATGGTGTGGGGGCTGTCTGTCTCTCCAAACTTGCAAAGAGAGGATAAAGTTTAGCTGAGGCAAGATGTGTATAGACTTTAGCTGTGGTAACCCTTTTCTCTGCTTGCTATATGCCTTTGGGTGAATGAACAGTACATTGGTTGTGAAGGCTGTTTTTGGGTCACTTTAATCAACTGTGGGTCCCAGGCTTCCAGAGGGAAGTTTTCTTGCAGATGCCAAATTTAGCTGAGCCTGTTGTGTTATCATGGTGGAGAAATTGATGGTGCACTACAGCCAGAAAGCCAGCCCCAGAATGGTGGAATATCAGGATTCAAGCCTTGCAGGAGATGAGGATTTCACTTGATAAGGACTGCAAAGGGATGTAAACTTCAGCTTGCCCTGTAACCATCACTCCAGTTTTAGGACCTGCAGTCTCCTAGAAACACCTCCCCATGCTCTGCTGAAATATGCTGACCCATGAACACTTAGGAGCTTAGAGAGGCTACAAAAACAGAAAATGCAATAATAATGGGGAATATCAACTATCCACATATTGACTGGGAACATGTCACCTAAGGCTGGGATGCAGAAATAACACTTCTAGACAACATTAATGACTGCTTCTTGGAGAGGCTTGTCCTGGAACCCACAAGGGGAGAAGCAACTCTTGATTTAGTCCTAAGTGGAGCATAGGATCTGGTCCAAGAGGTGAATATTGCTGAACCACTCAGTAATAGCGATCATAATGTACAGTAATCAAATTTAACATCTTAGTATGGGGGGAAACACCATAGAAACATACCACAGTAGCATTTAACCTCAAAAAGGGGAACTATATCAAAACAAGGAGGCTAGTTAAATGGAAATTAAAAGGAACAGTCACAACAGTGAAATACCTGCAAGCTGCATGGAAACTTTTTAAAAATACCATAATAGAGGCTCAAACTAAATTTATACCCCTAAATTAAAAAAAAAAAAAAAAAGCAGCATGAGGACCAAAAATTTTTGGTGGTTTGGGATTTGTAGCTTCCGCATCAGAGTGTTGCTCTTTTAAGACTTCTGAGAGCATGTTCCACATTTCATCCCTCTCAGATTTTGGATGGCACTTCAGATTCTTAAACCTTGGGTCGAGTGCTGTAGCTATCTTTAGAAACTTCACATTGGTACTTTAGTTGCGTTTTGCCAAATCCGCAGTGTAAGTGTTTTTAAAATGATCAACATGTACTGGGTCATCATCCAAGACTGCTATAATATGAAATATATGGCGAAATGTGGGTAAAACTATTACTATTCTCCTCCAAGGAGTTCAGTAAGAAATTTAATTAATGCATAATTTTTTAAATGAGCATCATCAGCACGGAAGCATGCCCTCTGGAATGGTAGCTGAAGCATGAAGAGGCATACAAATGTTTAGCATATCTGGCACTTAAATACCTTGCAATGCCAGCTACAAAACTGCCATGAGAATGCCTGTTCTCACTTTCAGGTAACATTGTAAATAAAAAGCAGGCAGCTTTATCTCCCGTAAATGTAAACAGACTTGTTTGTCTTAGTGATTGGCTGAATAAGATGTAGGACTGAGTGGACTTGTAGACTCTAAAGATTTACATTGTTTTGTTATTGAGTGCAGTTATGTAACAAAAATGATCTACATTTGTAAGTTGCACTTTCATGATAAAGAGACTGCATTATGGTACTTGTATGAGGTGAACTGAAAAATACTGTTTCTTTTGTTTATCACTTTTACTGAGCAAATCTTTGTAATAAAAATAATAATATAATGTGAACACTGTACTCTTTGTATTCTGTGCTGTAATTTAAACCAAGATATTTGAAAATGTAGAAAAACATCCAAAAATTGTTAATAAATTTCAATTAATTGCAATTAATTAATTGCGCTAGTGATCAATGGTTCCATGTCTAGTTGGCAGCCGGTATCAAGTGGAGTGCCCCAAGGGTCAGTCCTGGGGCTGGTTTTGTTCAATATCTTCATTAATGATCTGGAGGATGGCGTGGACTGCACTCTCAGCAAATTTGCAGATGACACTAAACTGGGAGGAGTGGCAGATACGCTGGAGGGTAGGGAGAGGATACAGAGGGACCTAGACAAATTAGAGGATTGGGCCAAAAGAAATCTCATGAGGTTCAGCAAGAATAAGGGCAGAATGATGCACTTAGGACGGAAGAATCCCATGCACTGCTACAGACTAGGGACCAAATAGCTAGGCAGCAGTTCTGCAGAAAAGGACCTAGGAGTTACAGTGGATGAGAAACTGGATATGAGTCAACAGTGTGCCCTTGTTGCCAAGAAGGCTAATGGCATTTTGGTCTGTATAAGTAGGGGCATTTCCAGCAGATTGAGGTGATGTCTCATCTGGAGTATTGTTTCCAGTTTTGGGGCCCACACTACAAGAAGGATGTGGATAAATTGGAAAGAGTACAGCAGAGGGCAACAAAAATGATTAGGGGGCTGGAGCACATGACTTATGAGGAGAGGCTGAGGGAACTGGGATTGTTTAGTCTGCAGAAAAGAAGAATGAGGGGGGATTTGATAGCTGCTTTCAACTACCTGAAAGGGGGTTCCAAAGAGGATGGATCTAGACTGTTCTCAGTGGTAGCAGATGACAGAACAAGGAGTAATGGTCTCAAGTTGCAGTGGGGGAGGTCTAAGTTGGATATTGGGAAAAACTTTTTCACTAGAAGGGTGGTGAAGCACTGGAATGGGTTACCTAGGGAAGTGGTGGAATCTCCTTCCTTACAGGTTTTTAAGGTCAGGCTTGACAAAGCCCTGACTGGGATGATTTAGGTGGGGACTGGTCCTGCTTTGAGCAGGGGGTTGGACTAGATATCTCCTGAGGTCCCTTCCAACCCTGATATTCTATGCTCTTAAAAAAGATATATTAGAATTGGAAAAAGTTCAGGGAAGAGCAACAAAAATGTTTGGGGGAATGGAATGGCTTAAACAGATTAAAAAGACTTCAATTGTTCAGTTTAGAAAAGAAACAACTAAGGAGGAATAGAGGTCTATAAAATCACACAACAGACAGACAATCTGTGGGACTCATTGTCAGGGGATGTTGTGAAGGCTAAATGTATAACTTGGTTCAAAAAGGAATTCATGATGATAGGTCCATTAATGGTTGTTAGTTAAGATGGCCAAGGATGCAACCCTATGCTCTGGGTAACTCCGTATCTCGGACTTCAGAGCTGGGACTGGACAACAGGGGATGGATCACTTGATAAATTGACTTGTTCTGTTCATTCCCTCCGAAGCATCTAGCACCAGTCACTGCTGGAACACGGCTGTGCCGCTACAGCCGTGCTGCTAAAAGGCCTGTAGTGTAGCCACTGTTCTCTGCTAAAGACAAAAAACTTCCACCCCCAAGGAGCAGTTAACCAAACTTTTGTCTTTTTGTAGGGTGTTTATATAACACCTTGGGAAGACAAAAATTTGTCTTTCACTTGCCAGTGTGGATAAAGCTTAAGTAAGGCATAGGCATAAATTAAGGCAGTAATCCAATGATCCTACAAGCCTCAAGGCCCATAAAACCATAGATTACCTAAACTAATTAAGAGCTAAGGTCTCAAAAGCCTTAGCATAAACAACTAACCAGCAGTAACCCTAGGTCATGAGATATCACACCACAGAATGCTGTAATGACCCAACTGTTGATGGATGACCACATGATGCCTGTTGATATCAGCTTTAGATATTTTTATGTTTGGAACATAAGCAGATGTCTGACCACCGGAAGGTCATGGTAACTAATTGACGTATATGCTAATGAACTTGAGGTAAAAGGCCTATTAATGTATGGGAGAAGGGCACCTCAGCATTACTAAGTGATGAAATATAGAGAAGAAAAGGTGCTGAAGCCCCTACTGCACATGCATTAGGAATAGGGGCATCAGCATAATCCATTATAAAAGTTGTATCCCAGCCTGCGTGCCTTGGGAGATGCCAGGATGATGGCCACTGGCGATGATGATGTTGGTGAGTATGATGAGGAGGACAAGCACTAACACTTCAGGTTTTTCTGCAAGGGATAGTGTGAGCATACTGTTGCTCAGATGCTAGTTTTATGTTATCCACTGGTGATCAGCTGATCAGCAGCGTGCAGAAGGTGCTAGGGAGGAAGGGGAGGAGCGGGATAGAAAAAGGCAGGGGGTGGGATGCAGAACGGGATGGGTAGAGGCAGGTCAAGGGTGGGGACTAGGAGGATGGGGTGGAGTTGGGGCAGGGCCTGGGGTGGAGCAGGGCGGGTCAAACACTCCTGGGGAACTCTGAAAGTCAGCGCCTCAGTCTCTGTTCAGAGCTTATTCAGACCATGTTCTCCAAGTGCAATGCAGAAGTTTGAATGGCTTTCACTGCAGGATGGTGACCTTATCACAGGGGATGTTCTCACAGCACACTAACTTGTTCACTTACCTGACCAGGTCCATGAAGGCATCAGTTGTTTGCACCTGCTCAATCTTGCCCTCCCGGTGCAGTTTGTCCTTGGACCCTTTGCCGGGATGGATGATGATCACCATAAGGATGCCGATGAAGACTGCTATGATGGTGGTCACCATGTAGTAGACTATGGCCCGCAGCCCCATCTTTCCAGAGGCTTTGCCATCCAGCGAGGCCATGCCTGGGCAGCCACAAACAGAACAAAGAAAAAGCATCTACCTTTTTAATTAGTGGGGTGGTTGAAAGCAGACTTTGGGGATGCAGGGGAATGTGGGGTGCAGGAAGCAGACTTTGAGGGCTCTAAGGCGATCTGGGGTGTGAAAGAAGGCTGCTGGAGTGCAGGAGAATATGGTTTGAAGAAGGGAATAGTACACTAGAAAGAATCAGGGAGATGTGGGGTTAGAAGGCAAGTTTTGGGGGTGCAGGGAAATGTGGGGGTAAGAGGCAGTGTTTGGGGTTCAGACAGAGAAGTGGAGGTGGGTTTGGGGTGCTTAGAGATGTGGGGATGGAAGGCAAGTTTTGGGGTACTTGTAGATGTGGGGTTGGGAGGCAGGGTTTGGGGTGCCAGGAGATGTAGGGATTGGAGGCAGGTTTGTGGTGCAGGGAGGTGGGGAGGGTGAGAGGAAGGTTTTGGGGTGCAGGGACATGTTTGGGTGGGAGGCGGGTTTTGGGTTGCAGGGAGATGTGGGTGCAGAAGGACAGGGACACAGTGGGAGCAGGGGAATGTGTGTTGCAGGAGACAAACTTTGTTGGGTGCAGGGGGTATGGGAGGCAGATTTGGGAGGCTGCAAAGGAATATGGGAGTGGGAAGCAGGCTTGGGGTATGTAGGGAAATGTGGGGTCAGAAAGCAAATTTTGTGGGGCATAGGAGGCAGACTGAAGAGAAGCATGAGGAGACTGGGGGGTGCAGAAAAGTGGTGTGACAGCGGGAAAAGGAGGAAGTAGGGTAAAGAAGAAGGGAGTGAAGATGTGGACTGGTAATGGTGGGAAGGTGGTCTGGATACAGGAGACTTTGAGAGCCCTTGAGGGAATGTGAATTATGAGGCAGAACAGGTGGGCAGGGAGGATAAGGGGCTGGGACAGTGATGGGGAGCAGGCTGGAGGGGGCTAGAAGGCTGCTGTGCCAGCAGAGGGGAAAGGGAGTCCCCTCCAAGCATCCATTGGGCAACCCACAGTTTTGCCTGGCTATCTCAGGCGCACTGTCACCGTGCAATGTTCACACACTCTTTGGGGGTAGGCACTTCCTCCTAACGCAGGGGTGGGCAAATCTTTTGGCCCAAGGGCCACATTGGGGTGCAAAACTGTATGGAGGGCCAACTTCCTGCCCATTGACTGGCCACCTCAAAATTCCCGACCCATCCAACCCCCCCTTCCCCCCGCTTCTTGTCCCCTGACCACTCCCTCCCAGGACCCCCACCCCAATTGTCAACATGTCCCCTGACTGCCTCTCCTGGGACCCCACCCCCATCCAATTCCTCCTGCTTCCTGTTCCCTGACTGCCCCAACCCCTATCTACACTCCCCACCCTCTGGCAGGCCCCCGGGACTCTGATGCCTATCCAACCCCTCCCCTCCACTTGCTACCCATCCCCTGACCACTCCACTCCCAGAATCTCCTCCCCATCCAACCGCTCCCTGCTCCCTGTCCCCTGACTGCCCCACCCCGATTCTCTGCCCCTTATCCTACTCCCCGCCCCCTTACCATGCCACTTAGAGTGGCAGAAGCTTGTAGCCCTGCTGCGCAGAGACATGGCTGGGGGGGAGGGGAAACAGTGGGGGAGGGGCTGGGGACTAACCTTCCCTGGCTCAGGAACCAGGCAGGACAGTCCCACGGGCTGGATGTAGCCCGCGGGCTGTAGTTTGCCCACCTCTGTCCTAATGTCTGAAGGCAAATGAATACCTCAAGCCCCTCTCTGCCCCACAGTGCATCTTTAAGTCTCAGGACTGCAGGGATGACTGAGCAAAAGGGGGCTGGCAGGACAATCTAGCTTCCCCGTCAACCTTTCCAGAAAGGCATGAGACTTCCTGCTTCCCTGACCTCCACAGCAAGGCAGCCTGCGGACAGACAAGTCAATCCCACTTGCAATAGTCCCAACCAAGGCCTGAACAACATCAGTCAGGGACCTGCAGCGAGAGCTGGGTCAGTGGCTGGCAGTGCCTTTACAGAGTCGCTGCATGGCCTGTAGGATGAAGACAGCTGCAAACACCAGGAAAGGCCCCTCACCAGTGACCAGGCTGGAGACAATGAGGGGAAGAACCAGCATCTGGAGCATTCGCATCAGCAGCTCTCCTGGGAAGGAGAAATACTTGATCTGGCGATAAGTCATCTTGTGGGGTCGGAGGACAAAGGCCAAAATGATCCCTGAGAAACAAGGGATAAGAAGAGAAACGGGATGGTGTCTGCCCCACCGATAACTCCAAATCCTGCTGAAAGTGACAATGCTGCAGTGTGGGCCCTGGGTACTGCCCCACTACCTTCCTCTTGCACACCAGCCCAACGGCAGGCCCTGCTACCCCCTGCGCCTATGGCAGGCACTGGGCCCTTCCCTGCTGCCTGGGACTGCCTATTTTGATTGGACGTATTCTTGGAGGTTTCATCACATGACCTAATCTTTAATTAAAGATTGATCTTTAATTCCGGAATACGCCAGGACAATCCCAGAGGGTTGGCTGGCATCCCTGTGCCCCTGCCCCTGCAGACATGGAATGTGCACAGGGCCTATGGTGGGCATTGGGCCCTCGCCTGCTAACTCACAAGTGTGCACAAAAACAATGGCAGGCTAAGGGTCCTCCCTCCTGGACTCATCCCCCACCATGCACATAGGCTCTGGGCCCTCCTACACTGTCCTTCCCCCTCCTGCAATGGGCACAGGGCCAAATAGTCCCTCAGACACCCTGGCTCTTGCAGAGATGCCAGAATACTGTCAGCACCACAAGCGCGGCCTGGAGAGCAGTGCAAGCCCCCTGGAGACATGACGGTGGAGCCAGGTCCCTAGGAACAATGAGCACTGCAGCCTATGCTGCTGGGGTGCCAAACCTGGCAATCCTTCCCCAGAAGAGTTACTGAGGCTCAGAACAAATCACTAAGTGTCCCACCCTTGTGGGGGCAGAGCCCTCCGAACTGCTTCTCAAGCTTGAAGGGTTCCCCCACCCGCGTCTCCTCCATTATTATGGTGGCGCCCCATTTCCTCAGCTGAGCTGCCTTTCAGCTTGTGAGTGCAACTTCTTACGGCTGCCAGAGGGGTTGTGCCCCTGTGCTATGAGAGGCACCTCCTCCTCTGCTCCTTATAGCTTGCTAGCACCATGGTTGGCACAGCTCCTCCTGTGCAGTGGGTGCTGAAAACCCAGAGTCACCTCGATGGGTTTCAGATCTCTGGGATGCCATCACGTCTAAACTAAAGGCTAAGGTGAGATGCTGACTTGGGAGGGGATGAATCTGTGTAATCAAAGGGTTAAACACAGTCCCCTGTGAGAGGCCTGTCCTTTAGCCATTGCCTCAGTGAGCAGGAATGTGCCAGGCAAGGAGAATGACCCTTTCCCCAGGATAAGGATTCCTGGGACCCTCCATTATTACAGGGGATACTGCTCATGTAAAGGGTGAGTGCTGTCTGGTAAACAGGAGCCACAACCATGAGAGTGCACCAGCCAGCCAGTCCTCAGCAAGGGGAGAACAGCACTGCTCTAAACTTCCCTGCTGTATTTCCAGCCATGCAGCTCACCCATGCAAACACTCCACGGCTGGAAAAGTCCATTTGACTGCCTGTATCACACAGGCCAGAGATTTCACCCCATGGTTCTGCAGAGAGCAAAATGAAATGGCTGAGCTAGAGTGGATCTTTTAGAAAAAGACGTCCAGTCTTGATTTAAAGAATCCAAGTGATGGAGATTCTACCACGTCCTGTGGCTGGCCTAAGGTGAGTTATAGGATGGATCCCTGCCTCAGTTTTCTTGCTGGGCAGTGGGGATAAGGACATTTTCCCTGTTGGAACTGTTTGTAAAGCTCTCAGAGAGCCTCGTGCAGTGGAGGTTTAGTATCACTTTCTGTAGTTCTCTTCTGAGTCTGGCATGCTGGAACCACGCTGCTTTGCACATAGGCAGTGCCTTGTGCCTGAGGCTCTCTATCATCCTCGCTTTCCCAGGAGCAGCAAACCCCCTTAGTGGAGACACCGCTTTATAGCGGAAAAGGGCTTTTTAGCTAGTAAAGCTGTGCAGTTTCCCAAGGGAAATGATCTAAAGAAGTTCTTTTACTGGAATAACTGCATCTAAAAAGACGGTTACCGTTCGTAACTGGTGTTCTTTGAGATGTTTTGTTCATGTCCATTACAAGCAGGTGTGTGCGCACATGATGCAGGCCAGCCAGAAGGTTCTTCCCCTAGCAGTATGCATAGGGTTGGCTCAGGCACCCCCTGGAGTGGCGCCATACGGCGCCCAATATACGGCCCCGCCGACCCTCCAAGCCCTCAGTTCCTTCTTGCCGTCACTCCAACAGAGGGGCTGGCGGGTGGGTCTTTTCTTCTTCGAGTGATTGTTCATGTGCATTCCAAGCAGGTGACTCACAAGCTGAATTCAGGTGGTGGAGTCAGAGTCTGCTACTGACTGAAGCACTGCACAATCAAAAGCCACATCGTCTCTGGCCTGCTGAGTGATGGCGTAGCGCGTCATGAATGGATGACCACGTGGCAGCCTGACAGATCCCCTGAGCAGGGACTTGTGCCAAGAATGCCACTGACGAGGCTTGGAACCTGGTGGACTGGGCTGTGATCAGAGGAGCGGGCTTTCTTGCCCGATTGCAGCATTCGCGGATGCAGGATGTGATCCATGAGGAGATACACTGGGACGAGACAGGGAGGCCCATCAACCTATCAGCCACTGCCACGAAGAGCTGAACGGAATTTCTGAATGGCTTAGTTCGTTCCATATAGAATGATAGGGCCCTCCGGATGTCCAAAGAGTGTAACCTGCGCTCCCTGTTGGACGCATGTGGCTTTGGGTAAAACACCGTGAGAAAAATGTCCTGACCCATATGAAACGGAGAGACCACTTTGGGAAGAAAGGCTGGATGTGCCCTGAGCTGGACCTTGTCCTTGTGAAAAATGGTGTAGGGGGGCCCTGAGCGTTGACACCCGCCTGGCCAAGGTGATAGCCACCAGGAGCGCGACCTTATAAGACAGGAACAGTAGAGAGCACATGGCCAGTGGCTCGAAGGGAGGGCCCATAAGGACGAGAGGACCAAGTTAAGATCCCAGGCAGGAACAGGTTGTCGTACGTGCGGGAACAACTTTTCCAGGCCCTTGAGGAAACGGCTGACCAGGGGGTCAGTGAAGACAGAGAAACCCCCAACACCCAGGTGGAAAGCCAAGATAGCCACCAGGTAGACCCGAACCGAGGAGAGTGACAGACCCTGCTTTTCAAGTGAAGAAGATAGTCCAAAATGAGTGGGATAGAGGTGTGCAGTGGACCGTGCCCATGCTGCTCTGCCCAGGAAGAGAAGCGCTTCCATTTGGTCATATACGTGGCCCTAGTGGAGGGCTTCCTACTGCTGAGGAGCATTTGTCAAACACAATGAGAGCAGGCCAGCTCAGCGGGGTTCAGCCATGGAGCATCCAGGCCATAAGTTGGAGGGACTCCAGGTTCGGGTGCCAAAAGTGGCCTCGGTCCTGCGTGATCAGGTCCAGAAACGGGGGTAGCTTTACGGGCATCCTCATGGACATCTGCAGAAGCGATGCGAACCAGTGCTGGCGTGGCCATGCTGGCACTGTCAGAAGGACTCGCGCTTGGTCCCTTCGGATCTTGAGGATCACCCTGTGGACCAATGGGATTGGCGGGAAGGCATAAAGCAGGCCATGAGTCCACAGGAGGGAGAAAGCATCCGTGATTGACCCTGGGCTGAGGCCCATGAGGGAGCAGAACCTGCGGCACTGTGTGTTGTCCTGCATCATGAACAGGTCTATCTGGGGACACCCATAGAGACGGAAGATTGAAGTCACCACATCCCTCCAGAGGGACCACTCGTGGCGGTGGAAGGAACGGCTGAGAGAGTCCGCCAGACTGTTTTGTACCCCTGGTAAGTAAGACACCATCAGGTAAATGATGTGCTCCATGCAAAAGTCCCACAGCGCGAGGGCTTCCCTGCACAGGAGAGAGGAGCGTGCACCCCCCTGATTGCTAATATAGAACATTGCCGAGACGTTTTCTGTGAGAACCACCACTCACCTGCCTGCTAGGTGAGATTTGCAGGTCTGGCAGACCAGGTGCATTGCCCTCAGCTCCCTGATGTTGATATGTACAGAGAGGTCCTCTCGGGACAGAAGGCCCTGAGTCTGAAGATTCCTTAGGTGGGCACCCCAACGTAGGTCCAATGCTTCCGCGACCAGGGACAGCAAGGGCTGAGGACTGGCGAAAGGCACCCCAGCACATACCTTCCCTGGGTCCAGCCACCATTGGAGAGAGACCAGCACCATCTCGAGTAGGGTTACCACAGTGTCCAGGGCGTCCCACAATGGATGGTGCCATCCAGGACTGGAGCAGGCAGAGCCTGAGTCTGGCATGGCACATCACGTACGTACAAGCAGACATATGGCTCAGAAGCCTCAGGCATGTCCATGCCGTGGATGTCAGAAACGGCTGAGGACCTGGATCATGTCGGCCAGAGCCTGGAACCTGGACTCCGGTAGGTATGCCCTGGTCCGTGTGGAGTTTAGGAACGCCCCTATGAACTCTATTCTCTGAACAGGAGATAGAGTAGACTTGGCCTCGTTCAGCAGAAGGCCGAGCTCGAGGAAGGTCCACCTAATAAACACCACCTGGGCCCCCACCTGGGCTTTGGAGCGACCCTTGATGCGTCAATCGTCGAGGCAGGGAAACACCTGGATGCAGTGTTTGCGCAGGAAGGCCTCTGCTACTGCCATGCACTTTGTGAACACCCTCGGAGCTATTGACAGCCCGAACGGCAGGATTGTGAACTGGAGGTGGAGGTTGCCCACCACAAATCAGAGGCAGCGTCTGTGCTAAGTTATTATTGCAATATGAAAATATGCATCCTTCAAATTGAGGGCGGCGTACCAGTCTCCTGGTTCCATAGAGGGGATAATGGAGGACAGGGAGACCATGAGGAACTTGAGCTTCCTTATGAACTTGTTCAAACATTTCAAGTCCAGGACGGGTCTGAGGCCCCCTTTCACCTTTGGAATGAGGAAATAGTGGGAGGAGAACCCCCGGCCCCTGAGTTCTTGAGAAACTTCCTCCATTACCCCCACCACGAGGAGGAACTGTACCTCCTGGGTCAAGAGCTGCTTGTGAGAGGGGTCCCTGAAGAAGGATAGGGAGGAGGGCTAGTGGGGCGGGAGGGAACAGAATTGGATCAAATACCCCCTTTCTACCATGCAGAGCATCCAGTGGTCCAAGGTAATGAGGGACCATGCCCCAGAGAAGGGGAACAGATGGGACAAGAGGGTAAGAGTGGGAGGATCCAAGGTCCTGACAGTTAGGCCGTCCCTGACCACACCATGAAAACTGCGGCCTGGGCCCCAACAGGGGTTTGGGTTGGGTTGAGGACTGCCCTGTGGACAGGGGCTGTCTCCACCTGCTGTTTCTGCCACATCTCTAAGAGGTCTCCTGGCGGTTCGGCAGCTGGTATGGCCTCGGGGCAGCTTGTGGCCTGAAATGCCTGCGCTGCGTGGCCGGCATGTGTAGGCCAGCAAGCACAGCGTTGCTCTGGTGTCCTTCAAGCTATGAAGGCGCTTGTCCGTCTTCTCCAAAACAACTTCGGGCCTTCGAAGGGAAGGTCCTGAATTGTTCGCTGGACCTCATAGGGGAGGCCTGACACCTGCAGCCAGGATCCTATGTGCATGACCATCCCCGTGGTTAGCCTGCGGGAGGCCACATCCGCTGAGTCAAGAGCTGCCTGGAGGGAGGCCTGTGAGATTTCCCCTCTTCCACCAGGGCTGAGAATTCTGCTTTTGCTCCTTGAGGAAGAAGCTCAGTGAACTTAGACAGGGTCTAGCAAGCGTAGTGTCCATTGCAACTATCACCTGCTGATTCACAACGTGTAGCAGCAGGCCCCCGTTGAATAGCCAGGGGTCTTCAAACTTTTCCCCCCACTGCCCCTTTCCGTGGAGGGAAAAGTTTGGCGGCCCCCGCAGGGTATGTCTACCAAAATGCCCCCGCAGAAAGTGTAAGCTTCCGCTTTCTGCGGCGGCATTTCGGCGGGATGAAAATAGCCTGCCCGGGAGTTTGGCGGTCTCCCGGGCGGGCTCGACAGCAACGCTGAGGTCTCACACACCCCAGTTTGAAGACTACTGGAATAGACCTTTCTGCCAAAAAGGTCAAGCTTTTTGGCTTCCCTGTTCTTGGGGGTCGACCCTTGGAATCCCTGCCACTCCTTTTGGTTAGCCGCACCTATGACCTGGGTGTCCGGAGGAGGGTGAGTGTATAGGTGCTCGTGCCCCTTGGAGGGCACGAAGAAACCCCTCTGTGTCCTCTTGGCTGTCAGGGCCAGAGAGGCTGGGGTCTGCCAGAGGGTACGTGAGGTATTCGCCACAGTTTTAATGAGGGGTAGGGCGACTCTCAACGGCTCAGAGGGAGCTAGGATGTCCACCACAGGATCCACCTCGACCTCAACCTCCTCTGCCTGGATGGCCAGGCTCTGTGCTGCCTTCTGAGGAGCTGCTGGAAAACTCTATTGTCTTCCAGGGCCAGTGCCACTGAGGTTCCTGCCACCGCGTCGTCAAGGAAGATGAGGAAAACACCAGAGGCCGATCCTCCTCCCTACCCTAGGCACCCGCAGGATCCCTCGCACATGGTACTCTGGTTGCGTGGCCGGTGCGGAAGCAGGGAATGGCACCACGACCGGTACTGGGGTTGACTCCGCGCAAAGAGGTAGGTCAGACATGGTCTGAAGAGCCCAAGACAGAGCACCTGACGGTGCCAGTGTCTGATGAGGCAGTGCTGGTTCCTGTTGGGTAGGAGGCTTTCCCCTCTCCGACAGTGGTGCTGCCGGTGGAGGCACCTGCGCCAGAGACAATGACGTCAATGACACCAACATGGACCAGGAGCATAGGGTCCTGCATCTTATCCCTGGCCTTGATGGTTCCACCAGTTCCAGACTGGAAGGCGGATGCAAGGCAGCCTCCATGAGGAGAACACGGAGTCTCTGTGCTCAGTCCATAAGAGTCCTGGGGCAGAATCCCTTACAGATCCGACACTGGTCTCTTTGGTGGCTCTCCCCAAGGCACCTCAGACAAGAAGAGTGCAGGTCACTCTTTGGCATAAACTTGCCTCACACTCTCAGAGTTTAAACCCTGGGTATCCAGGCATGCCCCGGAGGGCAACAACTATCTGACTAACTCACTAAACTTAACGAGAAACTATTAACTAACTACAAAAACGAACTATATATACAACGAGAACACTGCGAAGCGTGCTTCGCAGGAGCAAGCAAAGTCCCAGCTAGCTGTCATAGGCGGTAAGAAGGAACTGAGGGGGTGGAGGGTCGGCAGGGCCATATATTGGGCGCCATAGTGGCATCACTCCAGGGGACACCTCAACTGACTTTATGAATACCACTAGGGGAAAAACCTTCCGGCTGGGGTGCATGAGATGCACACACAACTGGTTGGAATGCACATGAACAATCATTCGAAGAAGAATGAGCACTTTTTTGCCTCTACAAATTGTTGTAAAGAATCACCCCTGCCCAACATCCTTATATCAGCAAACATTCCCAGTGCAGAGCCACTAGGAGCGTAAGCTCTGTGAGGCAAAGCCTGGCTTTGCGTTCCAGCTGGGAACAGTGCCTAGTACAATTGGGCCCAGCAGTCTATAGACGCTCTTGCAATGCAATGCCTGATAATGGAAGCACTGAGAGATGAAGGAACTTGCCCAAGGGCACAGAGTGTGCTTGTGGCAGAACACTGACCCTTGGCATACTTCTTTAATCACCCTTTGTGCTAGCTTAATGAATCTCCCCAGGCAACACAGCACCGCCTTCCAAGCTACAGGCTCCTTACCCAGTAGGACAGCAGTGATGGTGAAGAGGACGAAGGCATTTCTCCTGAGGAAGCCCTTGGCGCTGTCTTTGGTGATGCTGTGCATCCGTTTCTTGGCCCGTGCTGCCCGCTCCTGCACTGCCTGTTGGAAGCGCTGCACCCGGCTGTTGGAACTGAGCCGCTTGGCTGACTCCTCATTCAGGAAGAGGCTGTTCACATGGCCCCTCTGTTCACTCATAATCAGATTGCACCCCGGTCCAGAAGACGCAGCTCTTGGGAAACTAGGAGGGGAGAAGCAGAGTGGAGAAAGAGTCAGAAGGCAGCATGAAATCTCCTTAACTTTGACAGTGCCCCTCTGGCCCTCCAGATATAACTACTCAGGCTGGTTGGAAAGCTGTTCTGGCAAGCCGCACAGAGAAATAGAAATAGAACACTGCATTTTGGGAGCAGCCAGAGGTTTGAATTACTTTGATTCAGACTCTAGTGTAAAAGTTACAATGGTATCGTTTCAACCAATCAGCATGGGAACAGTCCCTCTGAAAGGAATGCAGGCACTGGCATGAGCCTGGCTGAGACTGGATGGACATTCACACTTCTTTTCAAGACAGTTTGTGGGCTGGACAATGATGAGCTTTCTCCTTCTCCATCCAGATTATATTTTAAAAAAATATACAAATGATTCCGTAGAAGCCCAAGGAGCAAATGAAACTTCTCAAACTGGTGCTTCAAAAAACAATTTTGCGTAAGGGAAAACAGCCCCTGGGTTTTTCATGGATGCAGAGGAAACAAACAAAAGCCCTTTGTAGCTTTCACAGAGTGGGAAAGTTGTGATTTTTTTTCTCTGTTAACTGTAAAATTTATTTCAATTGCACAGCTTTCAAACAGCATGTCTGAAGCATCTTCGTTGCTTCTTCCAGCCCAAAACAAGCTGAAAGAATTCTTCCTGGTTGTATTTTCACTGGCATAATTGGAGTCCTTTCTTGTATTTACAGATCTTCAGGTCAAAAGCTCCTCTTTCGCTTCAGAGAGGCAAATAATGGGCCTAATTCTGCTCTCAGTTACACCAGTGAAAATGTGGAGCAAATCTAGGACAGTCAACGGAGTAAACTTTGATTATACCAGTGTGACTGAGAGTGCAAGCTCATCCCTTGGCTTTATAAAGTTTCATGATTCCCTGAAGGCAACAGTGAGTGTGTGAGAGTCTCTGTGTTGTGGGACTGGGCATGAGTGTGTACTTTTTAAATTTAAATTTGTATTGTTTTGTGAGTGTGAATGTCTGTGTGTGTGAATTTGTGTTTGACAGTGTGAATGTGTATGTGAATATGTGAATATGAGCATGTGTGATTGCAAAGTGTGCATGTGAAATTACACTATTATCCCTAAAAAGAGTCTGATGAATGGAAAAAGTGAAATTTTATCTATGCCCAAAATGACAAATTATCCTCAAATGAGAGAATTTCTGTTATTATGTGGGTCAGTTGCTAGCCTCTTCCACAACCCAGCCTCTCATTTCCCCTCATCAGTGCTGCTGTTGTGGGAGGTTGTGTTCCTTGCTACTTGGAAAACTGGAACAATTGCATTTTTTAATTTGTCCTCAGTCAGTCATTTTAAAGCTCCTCTAGCTCCCCAAATGTAAGCTCCTTCTTGTAATGCTGGGAAGCGCTGAATCCCAGATCAGATGTTATAGACAAGGTTAAAGTTGCTTAACATTCCCCATTGTAAGACCCTGTTTTCAGCTGCATATACCTTTGTCAAACTTGAACCATGTGGTATGAAATTTGATATGCCAAGTGTTTACCTCAGGCTGAATTTTTTTGAAAATGTCAGCCAAAACGCTGTCACCATTTCCAAGAACAAGGTTAGTGAAAATATGTTGTTTTCTCCACGTTAAAAAATTCTGGAGACCTTTTCTTTAAGAAGTCTAAGGCCTCAATGCTTTGGAGATAATAAATAGATAATAAGACAGAAAATATCATATTGCTCCTTGTAGTGGGGTGGCTGCCCCACTCCAGTAGAAAAAGGGTTAAAGTCAGCCCTGGGAGCGGGCTGGGGTTGAGAGCTGCTAAGCTGGGCTGACTGGGCCGCAGCTGGGCCACGCCCCAATCAGGCCACAGCTGGCCTGTATAAAAAGGCTGTGAGCCACCTGCTCAGAAGTCTCTCTCCAGAGAGCAGGGCCTGGCTACCTGTGTGACAGGGTACTGAGGGTGGAGCAGTGCTGGGGAAAAGGCAGGCTGAGCTGGGGAGCTCAGGCCTGGTGACCTCCCAGGCTGCAGGCCTGATAACAAGGCCTAAAAAGGTACTGGGGGTTAGACCGGCACCCAAACCCCTTTGCCTGTGATGACTGGCTCTTACACTGCAATCTGCCCAGGGAGCGGGGGCTTAATGATGACTGGCAGTAACCCAGACCGAGGCAAGGTGGGGATTAGAGGGGTGGGGGTTCCCCAGGGAGGGGAGCCCAGAGGCAGAGTGTGGGAGATTGCCAGGGGGGTAGCACCACAGGTAAAAGGGCACCGGTGCTCAGGGTCCAGGAGAGAGGGACACGGGGCCAGGGCAAGTGGGACATCAGCCTACACAGGGCATTCCAGAGCCGGTAAACGAGCTAATTCCCAGATGACCAGCGGGAGGCGCCGCAGCGGTGAGTCCCGCACCGTGACACTCCTATATAAATGGTATGTCCACATCTTGAATACTGTATGCAGCTGTGGTTGCCTCATCTCAGAAAAGATATACTGGAATTGGAAAAGGTTCAGAAAAGGGCAAAAAAAATGATTAGGGGTATGGAACAGCTGCAGTATGAGGAGAAATTAATAAGACTGGGACTTTTCAGCTTGGAAAAGAGATGACCATGGGGGGATATGATAGAGGTCAATAAAATCATGAGTGGTGGTAGAGAAAGTAAATAAGGAAGCATTATTTAACAGGCTGCAGGTTTCAAATAAACAAAAGAAATTTTTTTTCACATAATGCACAGTCAATCTGTGGAACTCCTTGCCAGAGGATGTTGTGAAGGCCAAGACATTAATGATTCAAAAAAGAACTAGATAAGTTCATGGAGGCTAGGTCCATCAATGGCTATTAGCCAGGAAGGGCAGGGATGGTGTTCCTAGCCTCTGTTTGCCAGAATCTGGGAATTGGTGACAGGGGATTGATCACTTGATGATTACCTGTTCTATTCATTCCCTCTGGGGCACCTGGCATTGGCCACTGTCGGAAGACAGGATACTGGGCTGGATGGACCTTTGGTCTGACCCCAGTGTGGCCATTCATATGTTCTTATGGAGCAAAGAATCATAGAATCTCAGGGTTGGAAGGGACTTCATGAGGTATCTAGTCCAACCCACTGCTCAAAGCAGGACCAACCCCAACTAAATCATCGCACCCAGGCCTTTGTCAAGACTGACCTCAAAAACCTCTAAGGAAGAAGATTCCACCACCTCCCTAGGGAACCCATTCCAGTGCTTCACCACCCTCTTAAAATTTAGCAGAAGGATGCCATTGTGTCAGGAATGTGCCTTTTGCCATCCCCATGAAAATCTGTCAAATTTTTTGCCAAGTTACAAATCTTTGAAAAATTTCAGTTTACATATGTTCAGTAGAAGCTGGCTAGAGTTCTGCAATTAAATCCCCTGAAGATTTCATCCACACAGAGCATGCTCCAGACTGAGGTTGAACAGGACTTTTCCTGCAATTGCAGCTCTTGGTTGCTGTGGCCTGGGGCTGTGTAGCAGCACAACGACCCATCTCTGTGGCGCCTCCTGCTGGTCATCTGGGAATTAGCTCTTTTCCCAGCAGGAATAAACTGCAGGTTCAAATCAAGTCTCTGGAGTACAAACATCCACAGCAGGGAAGGGTTATCAGTCCTTTGTCCAAAGTAGAAGGTATGACATCAGTGCTTGACAAAGTACAAGGTATGACATCAGTCCTTTGTTCAAAGCTTCTGTGTGTAGCAAAAGTTCCTCCAGCCAGAGTAAGAATGAAGACAAGATGGAGGATCTGCAGCAGCTTATTATAGTTTTTCCAGGTGCAGGAATTCTCTTTGCCATTTGCTGTGGACACTTACAGCAAAATGGAGTTTTGAGTCACATGGGCAATCCCTGTCCCCCCTCTAAGACACAGGATGTGTCTGCCTTCCCTTAATGGGTCCATTGTGTAGCTGATGGTCCTTAATGGGCCATCAAGCAGGCCAGGCAGAGCTAACAGCAATTTGTCTGGGATGTCACCCAGAAGCAAAGCACAAATTTGAGATACAGACATTATATAGCCAAGATTCATAACTTTAAGTACAAAACTGATACACACATACCGATAGCATAATCATAATCAGCCAACCATAACTTGGTCTTAGACAACTTATATGACCCCCTTTATGTAAGATTTGATGCCCCTACAGGACCTTGGTTGCACCAATGATTTATATGATCCCAGATTATTTCAGTAACATGACAGACCCCCTTTCCCTTGCTCCTGTAATAACTTTGCAACCCTCTGAGAGGTCCTGACACCCAAGAAGCAGCTTCTCTTCTCTCGCTATTCACACCTCCAGTTCAGCTGCTAGAGGAACACCTCACCCTCCCTGATTAGAGATAACAAGCTGGTTCAGCCTGATTGGACTAACCTTGTTATCTCCCACCTGGTTCTTGCCTACCTATTTATACCTGCCCCTGGATACTTCCACTGCATGCATCCGACGAAGTGGGTATTAGCCCACGAAAGCTCATGCTCTGAAAAAATTTCAGTTAGTCTTTAAGGTGCCACAGGACTCTTTGTCACTTCTGCAATTCCAGACTAACACGGCTACCCCTCTGATTCCTGACACCCAGTTTGGGAATCCCTGCACTAACATCTTTTTGTAGTATGACTGCAGAAGTGTTAACAGGCCACTCTACCTTGAATATGTGGATTTTTCACACCCCTGGGCAAGTTAGACCTACCTAGTTTCCTTGTGTAGACCAGACCTAAGAGTGAAGGATTTCTCACTTTGCCCTAGGGAAGAATGAAATGAGCCTCAGCCAACCGCACTTTGATCCCCACTGGGTTTCAGCATGGTCTGGCAGTGTCTGCTGCTATGGATGTAGTCTCCAAAGCTCACAAGTTCTGGGTGTTGGGGACAAGAAAATATATTCTGAGCACACAGAACAACATATCTGAAGAGAACAACTAGCCAGAACCCAAGAACTGAAACCAGTGACCTCCACAAATTGTAGCACTAAGAGATGGGAAAAGACCTGTGTGTAATGGGGCAGCTGCCCCACTCCAGGAAAAAAGAGGTTACAACAGGCTTGGGAGAGGGCTGGGGCTAGGGAAAAGCTGGCCTGATTGGGGGAAGCAGGCTCAGCTGTGACTGCACCCAGTCAGGACTCAGCTGGCCCTATATAGGCCAGGGAAGGCAGGAGCTGGGAGAGAGTCTCCTCTAGCTGTAGAAACAGACAGACCTGGCTGCTGGGGAGCTTGGCAGGGTACCTGGAGTGGAGCAGGGCTGGGGGAAGGCTAGAGGAGTTGGAGGAGCTCTGGCCTGGAAACCCTCCAGGCTGCAGGGCCTAGGAGAAGGCCAGAAAGGAGTACTGGGGTTGCAGGGGGCAGCCCACAGGTAGGTAGAGGCAGTAGGCCAACCCTCCTTACCTATGATGACTGGCTTATACAGACTGCAGTCGGCGCCAGTAAACAGGGGCAGTAGCCCATAGGCTGAGCAGGAGGTGCTGTAGTGGTGAGTCGTCGCCCTGCTTACAACCTGCTATACCAGGGATCTCAAACTCAAATCCCCAGGAGGGCCACATGAGAACTAGCCCTCACTGACACACACCCCCACGGCTGCCCCAGGCCCTGACCCCCCACTCCACCCCTTCCATGAGGCCCCGCCCCTTCCCTGCCTCTTCCCACCCCTTCCCCGCCCCCATTCCAACCCCTTCCCCAAATCCCCACCATATCTCTGCCTCCTTCCCTGAGTGCAGCTCCCCGCTCTGGAAAGCGCTAAGCCGCCAGACAGCTGTTTGACAGCAGCAGGCACCTGGAGATAAGCAGATGAAGGGGGATGAGGTGTGCTGGGGGGAGAGAGTGGGGGTAAGGGAGCTTGGCGGGTTGCAGGAAATAACTCCGGGAGGGAGGCAGGGGGGTGCGGGGAGCTTGGCGAGCCGCAAGAAATAACCCTGCGGGCTGCATGCGCCCCTTGGGCTGTGTGTTTGAGACCCCTGTGCTAGACTTATAGAGCCAGACCACAAGACATGGCAAGATTGTTTCCTCTGGCCATTTTCTAGTGATTTTGTAGGAACTAAATTTCCTGAGCAGCTGGTACAGGAGCCCACAAGGGGAGAGGCAATTCTTGATTTAGTCCTGAGTGGAGTGCAAGAGCTGGTCCAAGAGGTAACTATAGCAGGACCGCTTGGAAATAGTGATCATAAATATAATAACATTTAACATTCCTGTGGTGGAAACAACACTTCAGCAGCCCAACACCATGGCATTTAATTTCAGAAAGGGGAACTATGCAAAAATGAGGGGGTTAGTTAAAAGGAAATTAATAGGTAAAGTGACTAAAGTGAAATCCCTGCAAGCTGCATGGACACTTTTCAAACACACCATAATACAGGCCCAACTTAAATGTATACCCCAAATTAAAAAACAAAGTCAAACAACTAAAAAAGAGCCACCGTGGCTTAAAAACCATGTAAAAGAAGCAGTGAGAGAGAAAAAGGCATCTTTTAAAAAATGGAAGTTAAATCCTACTGAGGTAACTAGAGAGGAGCATAAACGCTGCCAAATTAAGTGTAAAAATGTAATAAGAAAAGCCAAAATGGAGTTTGAAGAACAGCTAGCCAAAAACTCAAAAGGTAATAATAAAATGTTTTTTAAATACATCAGAAGCAGGAAGCCTGCTAAACAACCAGTGGGGCCCCTGGATGAGAGAGATACAAAAGGAGTGCTTAAAGATGATAAAGTCATTGCGGAGAAACTAAATGAATTCTTTGCTTCAGTCTTCATGGCTGAGGATCTTAGGGAGATTCCCAAACCTGAGACGTCTTCTGTAGGTGACAAATCTGAGGACTTGTCACAGATTGAAGTGTCACTAAAAGAGGTTTTGGAACTAATTGATAAACTTAACTGTAACAAGTCACCGGGACCAGATGGCATTCACCCAAGAGTTCTGAAAGAACTCAAATGTGAAATTGTGGAACTATGAACTAAGGTTTGTAACCTGTCCTTTAAATCGGCTTCTGTACCCAATGACTGGGAAAGTCTGTTACAGCCCCCTCCCCCATTGTCTCCTCTCCCTGTTTGAATACCTGTGAAGTGGCTTTCCCCCACCCCTCCCTCCTGGAGTGCTTGGGAGATGAATGAGCTGTTTAAACAGCTAGAAGACAGAAGAGCTCCAATGGCAGACAAGGTGTCTGGGACTCTAATTGGGCAGCAATCACACACCCAAAGCATGGACACTGCATGGAGTGTGACCAACCAGATGCAGCCAAGTCATCTCTAGTTGCAGGCCAGGAGCTGCTCCTTAAAAGGGGAAGGTGCCATGTGCTCTCTCTCTCAAGCTTGTACCCCCCAAGAAGGCCCTGGACCTTCTCCCAGACCAATTGAGTTGCATTCCATCTGCCTTGGGAAGATTTACCCTCATCACACCATCCTGGATCCTGACACCTCCAGTGCTATGCCTGTCCTGGGAGCGTATGTGAGTGTGACCTGACCCCCCCTCCCCGATCCCCTCCTTTGGAACTTAAATATCAATGTAATGAATGTCAAGAATCAGAGGGGTAGCCGTGTTTGTCTGGAATTGCAGAAGTGACAAAGAGTCCTGCGGCACCTTAAAGACTAACTAAAGTATTGAAGCATAAGCTTTCATCGTGCATGCATCCGACGAAGTGCGTATTAGCCCACGAAAGCTTATGCTTCAATACTTTAGTTAGTCTTTAAGGTGCCACAGGACTCTCTGTCACCAGTGTAATGAATGTGCTGCTTTGAGCCAAACTCTGGTGGGTCATTAATCCTCCCTAAGCTTAGTAGCTGGCCCAATTTTGGGTAACATTAATGGTGGAGAATGCAGACAGCTTAGTGGAGGATTTGACCCAAGAGTAGAAAACCCCTGGTGCTCCTCCCCACCCCCCCAGTTTTCTCTTGGGTGGGTCCAGCTCGAGCCTGTGTAAAAAGTGGTAGGCTAGCAATGCACTGCAGGGAGAGAAGGACACTACTGTTGAGTGCCGGTGTAGGGCAAGGTAGAGAATTTGGTGTAAATCCCATGGTGCCCCTAATAGCTTCTTGAGCGGGTCCAGCTCGAGCCTGTGTAAAAGGTGGTAGGCTAACAACCCACTGCAGGGAGAAAAGGACGCTGCTAGGTATGCCACTGTGGGGCAAGAGAAAGAGGAAGGTGAAGCAGCCTGAGTGAGAATACACCCCCGCCCTTTGGGGAGCGGTGCCACCGCCTGGGGTGTTTTTAGTATGGCTCCAAAAAAAAGGGGCAGACCCCTGGATGCCAGGGATGGTTCTACCTAGGAGTGCATTCCTGAACTAGAGCTCCTGTATGGAACTGGTGAATAGGGCAGGAGCAAAAGTGTATATGATAGATAAAACCCCAAAAGGAAAATGGGCACACCACGGACAACTCAAACAAGCAATTTCTGTCGTGGTGGGAGCAACTCTGCTAATTTGTGTCTAAGCTTCTATCTTTCAGCCTCCAAACCAGAACATCAGGAGAGCTGGTACCAGCTGAAGAGTTATAAAATGCCGTGGTTATAGTGTCGCGACAAAGCCTGTGTTCAGTGTTCTGTGTTACATGTTCTGTGTCTGTCTCTTGTGGGCGTCTTGTGCTAGCACTGGATCCAGAGAGAGAGGGGATATTACACTAGACATGGCAAATGCTTTTTCCTCTCTCTACTTCCCCCATCTACAGCCAAATCACCAATTACATACACCTCTGTTCAAAGTACTTTGGTTCACACTGTATCAGGTTTATTTTTTGTTAGGTTTTCTAATAATCATTTTGTTGTTGATTTTTGATGTTGATAGATTTGTACTGTTAATTAGATTTTTCTTGTATTGTTTATACCACAATTTCCTCTATGCACCCTGGTTCTATATCCCCAAACCCTGAAATCAGTGCACCCAATTATTGTAATGGTGATGGTTTTATTGTATTTCTACTTACTATGATTAGGATTGTTTGCATTTATGTTTGTGTTATATCTGGTGTTTAGTCAATTGTAATGGTTTTAGTTACATTCACCTGGTTATAATTGTTTAGTTATTTTGCAACAGATCACCTGGGCCCTACAACCACACCAACTTCTGTAATGATCACAGACAAGGGGCAGAGTGTTGTAGGAGCAGCAGTGATCTGTATCCTATGTACACCTGTATGCTCAAAAGTCTGTTACGCTTCCCTTCCCTCCCCCCCTCGACCCCCGCCCTTGTCTCCTTTCCCTCCTTGAATACCTGTGAAATGGCTTTTCCCCACCCCTCCCTCCTGGAGTGCTTGTGAGATAAATGGGCTGTTTTAACACCTAGAAGACAGAAGAGCTCCAATGGTAGGAGGTGTCTGGGACTCTAATTGGGCAGCAATCACATACCCAAAGCATGGACACTGCATGGACCCTTTCTGAGCTGGGGTGTGACCAGCCAGATGCAGCAAAGTCATCACTAGTCGCAGGCCAGGAGCTGGTCCTTAAAAGGGGAAGGTGCCATGTGCTCTCTCTCTCACAAGCTTGTACCTCCCAGGAAGGCCCTTCACCTGGACCACCTGACCAGTGGTTCGCTGAGTTGCATCTTGCCTTGGGAAGCTTTATCCTCATCACACCATCCACTGCTGCACTGTGGGACACTTACCCTGAAAGATCCTGACCTCTCCAGTGCTATGCGTGTCTTGGGAGCGTGAGTATGCGAGTGTGACCTGACCTCCCCCTCCTCCTGCCCCGCCTTCTTTGGAACTTAGATATCAATGTAATAAATGTGCTGCTTTCTGCCAAACTCTGGTGGGTCATAAATCCTCCTTGAGCTTATTAGCTGGCCCAAATTTGGGGTAACAGAGGCCACCAGAATGCAAGTTCTCAGTTTGGAGCATGAGTTCTAAGTGCTGCTTGGTTTTGGTTTATTGCTGTTAGTCTGGGAAGCAGCATAGATTCCTTGTTTCCAAAGCCAGAAGGAACCCCTGTGATCATCCAGTCTGCGCCCCTGGATAAGCAGGCTTGGCAGCATTGAATTTTAATTGACAGATGTCCGTAAACATCTATTTCTGCTGTCACACTGAAATCGACCAAAAAAAATATTGCTCAGTAAGCAACAGGAGTGCAAACTCCCCCCACACCTTGGGTCTGCAGGGATCCCATGTCCCTGGCCCCATATCTGCAGGGTCATTGTTACAGACCCACTTCCTCACTCTGTTAGCGGAGATGCAGAGGGCTCCCTTTGCTGCTGCAGAGCCAGAGACACCTGATCCCCTGACGGGTGGAGTTAAGGCCCAGCAGAGCAGAAGCTCTGGGCCAGGACTGGGAGGAAGAACCTCTCCCTGCTCCCACCCCGCACTGCTGAATGGCTGTGTCCCAGGCAGCAGCCATTCAGCTACAAGTGGCATCCCCCACTGCAGGGACTCCTCCTCATGCTCACAGGTGCAGGGTCTCTGCTCAGTCCTGCCAGGACTACAGCCTTCCCTACACCCTTGCGACTACAGGAATTCAGTGTCACTGAATGACACACAGCCCTTTGCAGCTCCGCTGTCATGGCCCTGCTCACTCACAAGAGAGAGACATGGAAGCCATCCCCAGGTAGGAGCTGTTCATGGCCTCCCCCGTGGACAAGCTCCTGGCTGGGGGCTCTTCTCCACAATCTCCTCTGCACCTTGCACCCAGGTGTCTTGGACCCCTGCTCTATCAGGGAGCCCCCTGCAGTCCTGCTCTTAGTGCTGGGAACCCCCTGCAGCCCTGTTGTTGGCATTGCCCTAAGACCAACCCCACCTCCTTAATTTTCAGCCACTGTACAGATAAAAATAGTTAAACATTGAAAAACTTTTTAAAAATAACAATCCATATGAACTGTCAAACTCAGAAACAACTGGAACTCTGCCATGCCCATGTGCAACCCAGGCCCCAGAACTTCCCCAGGCTCATTCTGAGAGTAGATCTTTTGGAAGAAAACAAAAACAAAAACACAGCAATAATGACTTTGAGGCACAACTTCCAATTGTCTGTACAGCAAGGAAATCTCAGAAGTTTTACACCCCCTCAGATGGTGCCAGGTTCTGCTAGCCCCACTGGAGAGGAGCCTGTTCTGGAGCTACAACAGCACATGGCTCCAAGCACAAGAAACTCCCCAAGGAGTCAGTGAAGACTCAGAAATGAATCCATTTGCAAACACTGAAATGCCTCACAAGACTCCAACATACCTGCAGTTACATGAGGGGCCAGCAATTCCTCTCTCACCCAAAATTCTGGTTGCAACAAGCAGGCTTTGGAGTGGCCTGAGTCCCCCGTGGATCAGGGGTGGGAGCTGAGCCACGATTCAAGCATAACACTTCTAAATACCACAAGAGGTATGAATACACTCACAGGCCTGGAAGGGTCTGAAGGGCCAATGCTTTACAGATGATGCAAGGGACCAGGCCTGTTACATAACCCAGTTTGCAAACTGGGTTTTCATTTCACTGAGCTGGCCTATTTCCCATCATCTCAAAATGACTCCAGCTATAACACACGACTAAAGACATAGCTGAATGACGCCTACACTGCCAACAGAGTCTTGTGCATTCTATGAGTCCTATGGTAAAAGAGAAACAAACAAAATCTCTCTGGGCAGCCCATTGTAAGATCCTGCAGCTTTTGGGGCAGTTGGTGTTAGCGTGACCAGATGTCCTGATTTTATAGGGACACTCCCAATTTTTGGGTCTCTTTCTTATACAGGCTCCTATTACCTCCTACCCCCTGTCCTGATTTTTCACATTTGCTGTCTGGTCACTCTAGTTAGTGTTAACCTCAGGAACTAGATCTTCATTAGGTGAGTTTACAGGGACCTGATTCTTTAGAAAAGGACCAAGCAAGTTTCTCCACTGGCTGGGGTGCAGAGTTGTTGGGGGCCCCATGCACTCTGCTCGTTGCAGGAGATGGTCAGCAGAGTTTGCATAATCCAAACTCAGAATGTGACATTCCATTTTAAAACGCATTTGCACAGCAAGCCAGGTATTGCTGATGCAGTGCAAGGTGGGCAAGTCACTGCTGGAGAAGCAAGGGTACTTTTGAGGATAAGGCACTGGATACAACTTAGGAGAACTGGATTCAATTTGCAGCTCTTCTAGGCTTCCTGCACTGCCTTGGGCTATTCACTAGCCAGATCACTAGCCACAATCCCCTGTGCCTTAGTCTCTGATCTCTAAAATGGGATTAACAGAGCTTCCTTTAGCTGTCTCTTCAGGATGGGGACTGTCTCTTCCCCTATGTTGGTACCGTGCTCAGCACAATGGAACCATGAGCCTCGCTGGGGACTCTCGGCACTGTCACTTTTCAGAGAAGGAAAGATGGATTCTGAGGAGAGCTCGGCATGGCTGGAAGAGGAGAGATTTTAGCCAAACCTTGTGCAGTCTGTTTTGTGCACTGCTGCCCAAATCCACCCTCACTGTCCAGGTTCTAGCTATAACTGTGTAGTCAGGATTCCTCCTCTCTGCCTGGAGAAGGTGGTCATGGGGACCAGGCCACCAGGAGAGGGGAACTGGTGGAAAAGGTGAGAAAGAAGCAGAGTTCAGATTGACAGATGAACCAGTTTGGCTCAGATGATGCCCCCTTCTCTAGGTGACCAGACATCCCATCTTTAAAGGGACATTCCTGTATTTAAACAGGTGTTATGTGCACACAACACAACAGTGACACAGTGTCACAACAGTGACAGTGCCACTTGATCATTTCTGTGAGTGTCCAATGAGAGGGCTTGGACGCTGCAGAGAGATGTCCTGGGGCACTGAGTGTTACTTACAAGGAAAGGTTTAGACTGGCAGAATCTTGAGGAATTTGCTGGTGATGTAGACAGACGGGTGTGGCAGGGAGCGGACACACACTACAAGCTCCAGCAAAGCTCTCTTGCTGATGCAGAGATGTAAACTATACAGTAATTTACAGTTCTGGGTGCCTTTAGGAGAGCACTACAATCCCAGGGGAGCGTTTCCCCCTTTTAAGGCCCCATGAGAGATGAAATTTGAATGTGAGGGATCAGTTTCTCCTCGTGATGAGCTCATTGAGGTGACTCAGTGAATGCCATACTCCATTTGTCCATGTATATAACTCACCAGTGAGGCACTTGCTGGAGGAGGCTTTGTGCTGCACAATCACCAATACATTAATTGCTAAGCCCCAAGCAAGGCTGTGGAAGGACAAACCCAGGGGTCCGAGGCAGAGAGGGGATCAGCTACCAAGCAAAAGGGGGAAGCAATTCCATCAATAAAAACCTTTAAAGCCTCAGCCAATAAATCCCTGTCCATGTCCCTTGTCCAAATGGAAGCAAAGGACAGACACACAATTGGCCCAGCTGATTGTTCTAGCCCCACAGGGACACAAGGTGAGAGTGGATTGCTGAGTGCTTTTCCCTATGTGTTACATATTGAACTAAGTGCTTGTGTTGCGTCTTTCGGCATATGGTAGGCCAGAGGGAAGCTCAGAGACTTTCCCCTCACTGACACCCTGGAATATGTGAGAAGTGCTTGTTGCACTCATTGTAACAAAACCATGAATGATTAGGATACGGAGCTGATTGACAACATTTCGAATTTACATCTCAAATCACTTTCCAAGGGCTGGTGAGCATCACTATTTCCATTTTACAGGGGGAAAAGAAGGCACCAAAAGAGGAAGTGTCTCAAGCAAGATCACCCAGGGAGTTGATAGTAATGCCAGAATCAGAACCCAGAAATCCTGGCTTTCCAGTGCCTTGGGCAGCGTGGCACTCCAGAATTTGTCAAATTTGCCCTCCAATGCTTGAGCACTGGTGAGCTCTAGTACTGCGGTGGGAGCAGCAGGGCAAAGCAGACCACCTCTCATTGCTCTGAGCAGGTCTATACAATGGTTAAATGCCTGGTGGCTGATGTACCCTCATCCTCCCATTATTACTCACACCAGTAGGGGTGCACTTGAACTAGAGCAACAGGGAGAGAATCCCGAGTGTAGACAGGACATTATTTGAATTAGCAGTAATTCACACAGCCTCTTCCAAAGACTTGCCAAAGCCAGCTCAATTTGAAATGCCCATTGCAAAAGCTCATTCAAGATAATCAGAGTGGGTGGGAATCAATGAACGAAATAGCTCGCCATCCAGAAAGGAATCCTTTAATCTAACATGTGTGAAGCTAGCGTGGAAACCTGTGCCCTCATGCTGGAAGGAGCCCCTCTCTGCACCACTCTGCCTCATTTGCCACCAACAGGTCCCAGAGCCAAGTGAGTCCACTGAGCCCACCACAGTAACACACAGCCCTTCCCAGACTCCTCTCCTCTCTGCTCCCACTTTCTCGGCTTTTTTGGAGCTAGGAAGTAGGCAAAGACCTTGGGAATAATCAGCACATTTGAGACCACTTCTCCCATCTCCAGAAAACACTGCTATTGTGTCCCACACACATCCAGCATATTTTGTGGGGGAAGCCATGAAACCTCTTCCACATGACAGCAATGAGGCACCCTAAAGGAGTGCGAGAGGGGGAGCATTGGAGACTAGTGGGGTTAGCACACATTAGGCAGATAATGACTGACAAGGGGAAAGGGAGATACCACCCAGCATGGAGCACGGGGTTACAGAGAGAATGTGTTTTGGCTGCTTCCCTGGGGAAGGAAGTTAACTCCTCTGGGGACATGGGAGGTCTCCAGAACTGGGAGCAGAAGATAGAATGGAGGGGACTTCTCCAGGCTGCAGGTAGAGGGAAGAAGGGAGGGAAGTTCTCCAATGCCACAGGGAGAGAGCAAAAGGGGAGTTTTCCAGCTCCCGGGGCAGAGGGAAGAAGGGAGGGGAGTTCTCCAGTGCTGCAGGCAGGAGAGAGGGGAGTTTGCCCCAGGGAGAACATAGAAGGGAGGGGAGTTCTCCAGCACCACAGGCAGAGAACAGGAGGGAGGGGAGTTCTCCAGTGCCATAAGCAGAGGGAAGAAGGGAGGGGAGTTCTTCAGCATCGTGGGCAGAATGGAGGGGAGGTCTCCAACGTCATGGGCAGAGAACAGAAGGGAGGGGAGGTCTCCAGCTCAGAGTCCAGGCAGAGGGCGGAAGTTGAGGGGAGGTCTCCAGTGCCATGGGGAAAAGGCAGAAGAAAAGAAGGGGCAAAGGTGAAAGGAAAGGGGTGTTCTGTCCCCGCCAAGGAGAGGCCAGGCCAGGCAGACAGGGCTACTGCCTTAGCTACATAGTTACCTTTGGAGCTCTGGTCAGTTGCCTGGGAACTGGTGTAGGCAGCAAATGATTCCTGCAGTTTGGCACTAACTCCCTCTTCTTGAGAGTCTCAGGAAAGAGGCTGAGGGGCTTTTCTGGGCTGTGGCTGAACCACTGCCTACCCTCCCTTACTCTAAGGGGCTCCGTGGGGCCAGGTTTGAAGCATCCTGGGAAGAGCAGTGTCTGCTGTGTGATGTTTGGAGCAGTTCCTTTCTGCAGGACAATGATGTGGGAGCTTGGCTGGCTCTGAGCTGAGCATGAACAGCCCAGGGGGAGTTGAACAGCCCAGGGGAATCAGCAGGGGAGTCCTGTCTGCGAAAGTCTAGGAAATGCCTCATTTCCTTTGTTTGCTCCTTCCTCTACACACCAAACAAAATCACCTCTTTTGTTTGCCTTTGAGGGTATGGCTTCACTACCCGCTGTATCGGTGGGTAGTGATCGATCTACTGGGGATCGATTTATCATTTCTAGTGTAGATGTGATAAATCGATCCCCGATCGCTCTGCCTTCAACTCCTGTAATCCAACAAGATGAGAGGCAGAAGCAGAGTTGATGGGGGAGAAGCGCCAGTTGACACCGCACCATGAGGGCGTGAGGTAAGTCGACCTAAGATACATCAACGTCAGCTACGAGAATAGTGTGGCTAAATTTCCATATATTAGATCAACCCCCCTCCCCTCACCCAGTGTAGACCAGGGCTAAGAGAGTACTGTACAGCCATCCTCACCCAGGCCTTCTGACACGTATGGGATGGGCAGCAATGGTTACCTCACAAGCAGGGAAGCAGGGGCACAGACACTCAGTGAGGCAGTGGCAGAGCTGGGAAGAGAACCCACAGGGAACTGGATGCATCAGGGATCTAGGTTTCAAGCCAGACCTCTCTCTAATAACTGAACATTGGTTCCCTCTGATCTAGGGTCTGAGTCCAGTTCCCTGAAGCCAGGTGTCTACAAAGAAAATGATCTCCCACCTCAGACTGACACCCCCTAATGGTCTGTAGTACCACAAAATACAACCCAGTAACAATCCCCCTACAGCACCAGGGCAGAGTGCTTTCCCAGGCACTCCCGTCGGGTTAGTCCCCCTTTACAAAGTACACCAAGAGTGAAGTTCCCACACACACAGCTGGAAAATCCCACACCTTCTATTACTGCAGCCCCACAGTGTCTGCCAAGTCCCTGCAGCTTTCCCCTGGCACATGGGAAAACCACAGCTTTCACTGGCAAAACAACTCACCCGAAGCAGGTGTCAGAAGGGCAGCTGGACTCTGGTCTGAAAACGCGCCTGTGCTCTTGGGAGTTATTGCGAGTCCATTTGTTCTTTTCTTCTTTGTTCCTCCCACACAAAGGAAGAAGGCAAAATGTTCTTTGGAAGGTCCAGCGCTAGCACAGAACTCTCAGCAGCCTCCTCTGAAAGGGAAAGGATGACTGTATTATTCCTAAGATACATGGCGGGGGTGGGGGTAGCAGGGAGGAGGAGACTGCAAGGATCTGAACTGATTGTGGGGGAGCTGGGGACTCATGGCACCTGTCACCAAGATGCTGCATGGATTCCACACTGCAGTTAACACTGCCAATGCTGGGGTGGTTCCTCTGCCGCTGCAAATGAGCTGCAGAAAAGCATTAGTGACAGGGAAGACAACGGGGAAAGAACAGAGCAAGGCATTCCCAGGAGGTATCAGCTTTCATCCCACCCCATTTCTTCGTTTTACTGCTTTCTAGTAGGCTGCCTTGCTTCAGAAAGGCACTCGGATCCCACTGCTGGAAAGTTACCAGATCAGGATCCCAGATTTTCTTCGCTCATCAGCCTGATCTATGAAACCGGACCTCATGCACCTGCACAGCTTAGTCCAAGGACTATAAATGTGAATTTTCTTCCCTTGTCCTAATATGTGGAATCTACAGTGGTACATGCATCAGCTATGTCACTAGCCAGATGCCATTCATTTTTGTGCAAAGGAAATCTCTCATCAATACATTTTAGCTGTAGGCCAAACTCTGCCTTCCAGGAAATGGCCACAGCTCCCGCTGGCTTTCATCACTGCTTTATTAAACACTGATTCCTAGAGCGCCCCTTCCCCTGGCAGCTGGGCACTCTAAACACAGAGATAAAAGCCATACCTCAAGCATACAGTTTAGTGGACAAGAAAAAGCACTTCCCAGCCAATCACAGCTTCTTGGTAAGATATAAAATTCCTTTGTAATCCTAAAATCTTTGGAAGCATTTTTTAAAGTTGGTGACATTTCATAAACATGTCTATTGTCATGGAGATCACATAAAGTAAATTAGTGTTCCCTTTTTCTAAAAGCAATGAACATTGTTATGAACACACAAAATCACTGTGACTGATTAATTTAAAATAATGTCTTTGTTTCAGTGAGTTAAATATGTAGCAAGTAGTAGTAGTCAATATGTAGCAAGTGCTGCATCATGTATTCCATAATATTTAATGTTGTATTCAGTAAGACAGCTGACTCACCCTTACTACAAAGTTTTTGCAAATAAATGTCTGACAAACTTCAGGGCATATCAAAAAACCTGTGACAGATATTTTTTATTCCCAAGTTTAGTGCATGTCAATTCTGAAAGAGGGAAAGGGTACGGGGGTCTCTGTGGGGAACTGGACTCTCCGCCTGCTTGAAGTGCTTGACAGAACAAGGAGTAATGATCTCAAATTGCAGTTGGAAAGGTTTAGGTTGGATATTAGGAAAAACTTTTTCACGAGGAGGGTGGTGAAGCACTGGAATGGGTTCCCTAGGGAGGTGGTAGAATCTCCTTCCGTAGAGGATTTTAAGGTCAGGCTTGACAGAGTCCTGGCTCGGATGATTTAGTTGGGGATTGGTCCTGCTTTGAGCAGGGGGTTGGACTAGATACCTCCTGAAGTCCCTTCCAACCCTGATATTCTATGGTTCTGTATTCTAAACGCTGTTCACTGGGCTGCAAGCTCGGGCTGCCATTGGGAAAAAGGGGCACCAGTTTAATACTACTGTGTAGGGCCCCATAAATCCTAAGGATGGTCCTGGGTACATGTACCTCTACGGTATGCAGAGGTCTTCCCGGGGGTACATCAACTCATCTAGATATTTGCCTAGTTTTACAACAAGGTGACATAAAAAGTATTAGCAAAATCAGTACAAACTAAAATTTCATACAATGACTTGTTTATACTGCTCTTTATACTGTATACACTGAAATGTAAATACAAGATTTATATTCCAAGTGATTTATTTTATAATTATATGGTAAAAATGAGAAAGTAAGCAATTTTTCAGTAATACTGTGCTGTGACACTTTTGAATGTTTGTCTGATTTTGTAAGCAAGTAGTTTTTAAATGAGGTGAAATTTGGGGTATGCAAGACAAATTAGACTCCTCAAAGGGGCCCAGTAATCCAGAAAGGTTGAGAGCCACTGTTCTAGCCCACAGGGCTGACTCCTTGCTTCAGCAGCTGGCCTGGGAATAAATAATTCAGAAGCCAGGAAGGGGAAAGCAAAAAACCCTCACAGGGGATCCTAACTGATCTTCTGTAGGTGTTATGCCTCATAGGTCCCACGACTCACTGGAGCAGTTCTGACTCTATGCAGCAGAGGGCAATGGGGACACGTACACTAGGCAGTACCTGATAGCGTATACAGGCATGTCGTGTCTTATGCTGATTCAATTTATGCGATTTCCACTTTACGCAGTTCGCAAAAACAAAAAAAGAAAAGGAGAAAAAAAATTTTAACCTCCTGCACAGGGGCGCAATTTCGCCTCCCATTGAAATCAATGGGTTTTGGCTATACCCGGTTTCCGCTTTACACGGTAACCGCAGAATGGAACCCTCGCGCAAGACGTGACACGCCTGTACTTGATTGGATACATCTATTATTTAGTAGATAACGTTTAACTAATGTAGGATAATTGTCTTTTGCCACCAACCACGGCTCAAGTTAAATTTAAATCTCAGTTTAGCCCTTTACAACCTGCTCTATTTCCCCCCTTCATACTAAAAACACTGGCTGGTGTCTGTGTCTCCCACGAGTGACCGATGTTTGTCTGACTCCACTGCCAAGAGTGACCGATGTCTGACAAATTTCACTTACAGAGTCTTTCCTTGCACCAGCCTTGCCCTGTGATATCCAGACTCAAATATTACTGAGGCTTGTGCCTGGGTCTATCTCAAGACACCACCAAGTTACGAAATAGGCTCCTGGTCTCTTTAAAAACTTAATCCAAGCTGCTAATGATAACAGGCCTGGAGCCGCAGTTCACTGGGTGCCAGCTCTGCTGTGCCTTCCTGCAGTGAATAGCAGGACTGCTTTTGTCACTTCCCATTTGGGCTACAGTAACCCCATGTACTTGGAGTGCAACCCCAAGCCCTCCGGCAACTCCACTTAGTGTAGAATGTGGCATTGTGTCTCCTCAGCTACACAACCTATCATGAACACATCAGATCTGATCTCCACTCTCTAGGCTGGCTCTCCCTAGGACACCATGTCAAATTCAAGGCCTTGGAACTCATGTGGAAGGCACTCAACAGGGAAGCTGACTGGGAATTTAAGTTTTATTTTTGTTGGAAAATGCTGATTTGTCTGAAACTTTTCCAGGAAATGGATCGGTTTTGGCAAAACAGGTGCCAGGAAGGTTTCTCAGAGGTCCAGGATAGAATTTCTGGAGAGGGATGGAGAAGAGAGACAGACAGACCATTAGACAACTTTTTGGTATCACATGGGTGGGCAAATTCAGATCTTTTTTTGAAAGGTCCATGCATACACATTACAAAAATACATAGTGGACCTTGCTGCATTGTAGCTTGAAGGTAGAGTTAGGCCTGTTTCTATGGAAACCATATATGTGAAGGTAGGCAATGGGTTAAAAATGGGTATGGACCATACTTTCACTAAAAATCTTCACCCAATTTTAGGTAACTTCTCTCTCATTAAAATAATGAAATTTTAATAAAAATTAAACAGTCTAATTTGCATAACTATTTCCATGGCAAACAACAGGGGGTTATACTTCACATAAAAAATCATTTTGATTCTTATTTTCAACTTCAAATGAACTTTTAGGTTGTCATGTACAATAAGGCACTATGACCTAAGATTTATTTTTTTCTTCAGTTTGCTTCAGATTTGACTGGGATGCAGTTGTGATTCCTGAATGAACAATAGAAACCAGTTCAGAGGCTCCCAAAAAGCATCCACGAACAGACCAAAGGTCTAAAAACACATATGTTATGTGAGGTAGAGGCTCCTTACACAGAACTGACCAAACCAAGAGACCTAGACTCATGGAAGAATCTTGTAAAAACCACAGAGATCAAAAAAGTGTGCTGCCATTACGCAATATAAAGACACTAATGAAATATCTAACATATTTTATCACCTAAATTGTAGAAAGATCTTCACACACAAGAAAACATGGCAACAGCTTAAAATCATGCAAATCAATAAGGAGAATAAGAGCATCATCCACCACAGTGTATGAAAAATTTCATATACTTTGTGACAAAGTATCCAAATATGTGAAAGGGACTAAGTCCTGTGAGCCACTGTGTAAAGCAGTAGATCTCACGTCAGATAGGAATGTACAGAAAAGAGCAGAAGAGGAAATGGACAGAAAGATATTAACTGTTAGACCAGTGGTTACAGGGGGTTCTCGGGAAAAAGATTCCTGAATGGCAGATGGAGCTGTCCCTACGAACCTGGGGCATCATGGGGCCCAGAGCCCCTGGACTTCGAGCTAAGCAGATCAAAGCAAGCATATCTATCACACTGAGGAGATTTAAACTTTAAGACTCCTTATAAGAAATGGAAAGGGAGGTGGATATTTGAAGAAGGTGGTGGATATGAAGAACAAGTGTAAGCTCTGTTGTAACGGGCACTGTTTGCCTGGACTGCTCAAGACCTGAATGCTGGTGTAGGTGGAACGATTGGAGTTGGTTTCTTAAATACCTTCATGCTGTTTCTCATCTGATACTACTTGATGAAACATAGGAGCCTTGTAACAGACTTATTCAAAGTGATACAAGCTACGAAAGTGAGATCTTGGAAGAGTGTTGCCATTTTCATAATGTAATAAAAATACTGTACTGATAAATAATATCAGTATAATAATAACCCCCCCCCCCGAATGAATTTACTTTGCTTTCTTGCTTGCTATTTATATCTGCCTCTGGAGACTTCCACAACATTCATCTGATGAAGTGGGTATTAGCCCACAAAAGCTCATGATCCCCAAAATCTGTTAGTCTATAAGGTGCTACAAGACTTTGTCATTTTTGCAGATCCAGACTAACACAGCTACCCCTCTGATGATAAATAATAGTATGCAATAATGACAAAGCACCTTACAGCACCTTGTAGCACCTTACAGACTAACAGATGTTTAGGAGCATAAGCGTTCGTAGACGAACACCCAGTTCATCAGATGAATGTACTGTCTAATAAGTATGTTGTAAAAACAAATTTTATGCAAATGCAAGATCAATGCTTTTATAATTTATAGTCAGGTAAAGGAGAAAAATCCCTGGAAATATTCCTTTTAGGAGGGGGTTTATTAGGCTTGACATTTTAGTGAAAGGGGTTCACAAGTTGTTAAAGTTTGGGAACTACTGTGTTAGACCAAGGGAGCTAGTAGCAGCAGAGACACAGATCTTGTCATCAAGCCTACACAAAACCAACAGAAAAGCACAAGTGTTATTGAGCTGATGACAATAGTACATGATAGGCTATTTTGTTATATCTGCACTGATTTGTTTTCAAAGCTTCCTGTTATACCAATGGTGAATATCACACAGGCGCTGGTAGCCAATATGGGCTCTCTTGATATTGGAGAACTCATATTGGTTCATCGCTCCAAGCCAATAGAGGCTGCAGGAAGCAGCACGGGCAAAGGGATGTGCTGTACATCACTTCCCGCAGCCCCAATAGGCCTGGAGCGGCAAAGCGCAGCCAGTGGGAGCCATGATCGGCCGAACGTGTGGAGGCAGCAGGTAAACAAACCAGCCCGGCGTGCCGGGGCTTTCCCTGAACAAGCAGTGGACCAGAGTTGAGAACCACTGAGCTAAAAGGACTCTTGAGGTGGAGTGTGAATGAGCTGTTCCCTGTAGAACAGACTGAGATATGGGGCTGGTCTACACTAGGGGGAGGGGCCAACCAAGGATATGCAACTTCAGCTACGTGAATAACGTAGCTGAAGTTGGCGCATCTTCGGCCGACTTACCTGCCGTCCTCATGGCGGCAGTGGGCGGCAGCCAGCTCCCCCATCAACTCCAGCTTGTGCCTTTCAGCGAGCTGGAGTTCCGGAGTCAATGGGAGCACCGTTGGCGATCGATTTATCGTGTCTTGATGAGACGCGATAAAATCGATTACTACCCACCGATCCGGCGGGTAGTGAACACATACCCAAGGAGACAAGACAGTTTGCAGGAGCATCTGACAGCAGCTGGGGCCTTCCCAGCAGCCAGGGAATGGGAAACTCAAGGACAGACAGGCACATGGATAGGCTGGTCATTCTATTATGATCTGTTCTCTCTGAATACTTTGATTCAAAGTAAAACAATATTCCACTTTAAGGAGGCTGTCATTGCTCCAGAGGAACTGAAATACAAGGGCTGAACATAGGCCTCCTGAGAAAATCATTGTTAGCAGTGGGTGAGAACTGCATGTTCCTACCCTCAGACAAGTGCTGGCTTGAGGCCAGGGATCTGAAAGGTGGGTGCACTCAAAGAGACAATGAAGGGGCAGCGGTGACAGGTCCGTCCATGCTGGCTAGGTTTTTCACTCTCAAATTCTCATTAGCCACCTGCTCTCAGCACAACTGGGATTTCCATGGCACGTGCACCAAACTATAGATCTGCTCCCCTTTCCTTATGCACCCTCAGTAATCAGCCCCATTCCACGCCTTGCATCCGTGTCCTCTTCCATTAGCTCTTCCACCTTGGAAGGAGTCAGTGGGCTGGAGATGGGACACTAGGAATGTGCGAAGTCTCAGATCCAGTACTGCCGTGAGCTTAAGTGCTGGGGGTGTCTCCATGTCTGAAACCTGGAATTCGAGACATTAGCATCATCCTGGTGTTTACCCATTGCAGTCTGTGTACTCTGCATGCCCCAGGACTCACCCCCATAATCATCTGAGGGCTGAGAGGGGGATGGGACAGGCTGGGGGAGCTTTAACTCTTCATGCATTTTATGAGCGTCCAATTTAAATGCAACTTGGCAGCCTTCCACACACTGGTGCTGGGCAGCTTCACCTGACACAGCTGCTCCTCCATGTCTTACCATGGTGGCTGCTTCCACATTAACCTCTTCTTCACTGTCACTTGGTTGCTCTGTTCTCGGGGCTGGAGTGTGAAAGCTCATTGGTCTGGAACAAGGACACAAAATCCAGCTCCAATCTGGTCCATGTTTGGGATCACTGCTACCATCGGGGAGCTTTTTCGGGACCAGTTTGAAATGAGTTAGTGGGTCTCAGTCCAGTTCCTAGTGGGACAGGTGTCAACTCAAACATCTCCTCAATAGAAAGGGCAGGGACTGAATGAGTTATGGAACCTGAATACCCCTGCCCACCGTGGTGAATCACTAGAGGGGTGAGGACAGTGGAGGGGAGATTAGCACTGTTAGCAGAGGACTCCTTACTCTGCGTCAGTCTACACCAAAGGGAGACAGACCACACGGTTGGGAAGGATGGTCAGTGGGCAAATGTGACAAAATTTACAGGGCTGGGGCAGCGTGGGGCACCAGCCTGGGCTGTTCTCAAGGTCCCCTTCCCAAGCACTTCCAGCCCAATGCAAGCTCACTCTGAGAAGAGCAGGGCAATTTTCCAGCTGGCTGGGAAGATTCTGAGTCTGACACACCTGGTTCCCTAGAGTGGCTGCTTACTGGTGCCCCAAGAGCTCCAGGGCATGTGAGATTCCTATGGGGAGCCTTCTAACTTCTTCTAGGTCAGGAGCAATCACTGAAAGTAGATCAGAGAGCTCACAGCAAAGGTGGCCTAATAGCACTAGTGTTTGGAACAGACCTCCCCTCTGGCACAGTTTCTCTAATGAGCTAAGAGCCAATTTGAGCTGCTCCTCTTGACAGCACACAGCCAGCAACATTCAGCGCTGCCCTAAGTCCATGTGACTGTTTAAGGCCTTATAAGCAAGACTGGGCTCAGCGTGTCTTCCTCTATCCCAATGGCACCAGAGGGACTAGAATCTGGAGTCTAGACTTTTGGGGTACAGCAGATCAGAAGCCAGATCTTCCATAAGAGGGGCTGGGCAGGGAAACCCTCTACTAGAGAAACTGTCCCTGAAACCCCAAGATTTGTCAAGAAAGATCCAGGCTCCATCATATCCAACCCACCAAGGTTTGGGGGTTCATTTGGGTCAAAGGTTCTGGGTTTGGCCATGTCCTGAGGTCTGATCTACACTACCAGTAAAGCCAGCTCGTCAGACACTCATCTCACCAGTAACAAACACAATTGAATTATGGCCACATAGCAGCTTTTTTCACCACCTGGCCATGTGTGAACTATAAAGCAATGTTTGTGCAGCTACCACATTGCCTGAGTGTGTCAATGTCAACTGGGCAAACCCAGGCAGCTATCCCACAGTGCCTGGGTGGGGAGGAGAATACCCAGGAGGCTTCTACACAGAGCAGCACCACTCCTGTGTGCTCTAGGATGTCCTCATTGTTCTGCTGTGGAGAAACTGAGGACAGGCCAAATGTGTGGGGGGGGATCTGATTTATACAGAAGTGCCCAGAAAATAGGGTACAAACAATTAACAGCGGAAAAGACCTGAAATTAGACTTTTTCACATGAAAAAGATTTGGAAAGCTGCAAAAACCAACAATCCCATAAAAATCACTGAATCCAAGACTGCTTGTTTGTTTCTTTTTGTGCCTGCAATTGTCTTCTAGCCTTGGCATGGGGACCATTAACCCACAGCCAGACTTTGGCAGCCCTTCTCTTCTTGTGGGAGATGCTTGTTTTCAATTTGGGCAGCAAACCAGGACCAACATATTCTTCCTGCGATTTGCCAGATCTCAATGATTTTGACTTTGCTACTGACCTGGCACAGCATGAGAAGCCAGACCGTTATGCCTGGATACAGACACAGACAAAACTGCTTTCTGGTGAAGTCCAGCCAGTTAATTGGCTGTTGGGTAATGAGAGGTGATAGCTGCTCCAGGCAATGGGAACTGCTCTGCAGGACAGTAGCAAAAAGGATTGCTAAGGTGGCTGACATAGGGGAGTGGATGGAAACATCAAACTGTTGATAGTGCCAAATGGGAAGAAAGAGACTATCCCAGGCAGCAAAGTAACTGCAACTGATATTTCTATAGCTAGAGAGTAATTACATAAGGTTGACAGAGCATTGTAGAGAGTGGAAGTGCCATACAAGTGACTTAGATACAAATATATAAGGACTTGACTTATTTACTCTTAAAGAGATTTGCCATTTGTCTTTTGCTGTGTGCTATAGGACATGGTGGGCAACTCTGTGCACAGGAGGAAAATGGCCAAGGTACAAACGGATCATAAAACTTTGGAAGCAACATTACACACACCGTTGTGCAAAACACTGCCTAGACTTCAGAAAATCATGAGACTGCAAAAGCACTCATCAAGTGTGAAACAGAGCCCCAGAAGGGAGCCTCTTATGGCAGAGCTCCTACAACTAGTGAAGTGGAGGCCCTGCAGAAAGATAAGTCTGAAGTAAATATGACTACCCACGGCTGAAGCAAATTTTCACAAACTCACACAAGAAAAACAAATTAACTCAACTTTACAGTAGTTTTAGAGCATGGCCAATGAAAAAAGGCCCTGGCTTCCTAGGGTAAAAATTTATTGAGATTATGGAAATAAAACTGCTGCACATAATGGGACTCTGCACAACAGACATTGTGTCAAAGTCACACAACATGAGGCTAGAAACAATGCACTTCTGGGTACAAAGACTGAGATGTTCTATTCCAGCCAGCCATGGATAGGAAATCTTCAATAAATACAGGAAGCAGAACGCAAGAGGATCAAGAAAACCTCATGTGATTCTTAACACTGGAACAAGATTTGTGCAGATCAATTTGACACTATAACTGAATTGTGTGTCCAGGTCCAGTATTTGCACTTCAAAAAGGACAATATACAGAGGAAAACTACAACAACTATTCAAGGACTGGAAAACATGCCTTACAGAGAGGATTAGTCTATTCAGTTTATCGAATAAAAGAATAGAGGTGACTTGATCACAATCTATAATTACCTACATGGGGAGAAGATTTGATAGTAGAAGGCTCTATAATCTCGTAAAGATTGAACAAGATTTGGTGGATGTCAGTTGAAGCTAGATAAACTTTTTATCTTATTTCTGGTTTGAATTTAACAGTGAGGATAACTAACCATTGGTACAACCTACCTAAGGATGAGATAGATTCTCTGTAACTTGAAATCTTTAAACCAACTTTGGATGTCTTTTCTAAAAGATATCCTCCAGTTCAACAGAAGTGATTGGGCTTGATGCAAGAATTGGTGGGTGCAATTCTATTGTCTATCTTATGCAGGAGGCCAGACAAGATGTCACAAAGGTCACTTGTGTCCTTAAAAATCTATTAATGAAATAGGAAAGAGTACCTCTGATTATTGGATTACTACTCAATTTACAAACAAAATTCAGCTGTTACAGAACACATCAAGTAGCAACACACCAACACATTGAAACCTTTGCTCGCCATGGGACTCCAGATTAGTTAGCAACAGATATAATCCACAATTCATGAGAGACCCCCTTCAGCAATTTCCTTTGAATCTGGCCATGAGTGAATGATGCAATCAAGATAACATATCCAACTAGATCACGTCAATGAGTTGGCAGAAAAGTCAGAACAAGCAGCAAAGAACATGATTTCCCTTGGATAAATTAAGTTATCTTTACCTAGGATTATCAGAATATTCAAAACACACTTCACAATCCTTTATAAGGATCAACAGTTCAGAGACTTATGTGAGAAGCACAAAAACCTTAATGCCAACACCTAACAAGTTTCCTGAGCCCTGAAGTAGTTATAAAAAAAGCTACAATGCCAAGAAACTAGAACAGAAAGAATATTACAACAAAAATGCCAAAGTTACCCTAAATACAAGTGGGAAAGAATGCTAAATTCCCAAGTAGAAGTGAACTAGCAACTTGCCAAGGCAGCAGCTACACCACAAGATCATTCAATGCACGGTCTGCAACCGAGACCCCTCAATAATACAAAAGGCCAGATTCTGATCTCAGTCATAAATCTGGAGTGACTCCACTGACTTCAGCAAAATTACTCAAAGGCAAGGAATGAAGGCTGAGACAGCCTGCTAGAATGGTGTGGAGTCCAGGACTAAAGCTTAGCACTCTTGCTGAGCTGGAGAACTGCAGGCAGGACGAGGATACCAAGACTGGCGCAAATCTTGATTGAGATATATTATCAGAGCCAGGGAAACTTGGACAGTCCTCTTGCCTGGCTGTAGCCAGAAATTCCATTGGGTCACTGTAGAAAACAGTATGTTCTCACTTTTTTTTTTTTTTTTTAAAAAAAAGAAGGCATACAGAGCTAGCACCTCTGTCAGGTCAGATTACAGTTTTCCAGACACCATGTGACCAGTGGGAATGGCTATAACCAGAGCCCTGTAATTTGCACATTGTGTTGCATCAAAATATCGGAGGAATGTCACCTCCTCCTGGAAAGCAGCAGCAAGCCATGCACAGAGCTTCAAAACTGCAGCTCTCCATGATATTGGTCATAGGTGATTAAGGATATACTTGAACTCGCTATCCAAATTAATAAAAGGAAGGTGTAACCGGCCCCTTGCCAGTCCTCTTCACAGAAAAGCCTGGAGACCACATTATGTGCAACACCCATGTCCTTTATTGCTGTTTGTTCCCACCACCTACTATTTACCAATATATACAAACAGCTACAGACCAGGGCTCAGGGAGACTGCTAGCCTCCTGGCCTACAGGGATCTAGAGCCCACACTCTTCCCTTTCCTGTCTCATCTTGTCTCGTCTCTCTCCCCTTCTCCCTCTCCCTGCTTCCTGCCTGCTAGCTTTATAGCTGGCTCCTCAGGCCTGCATGCGTCTCCCCTCAGGCAGTTAGGGCGTGGTCTCCCAGCCAGCTCCAGCTAGTGCTTTCTTCTCTCTGGGTATGGGCTAACAGGGGCCTGGCTTGATCCTCTGAGCCGGCACCCTGTTACACCCCTGCCCCCTTAAAAGGCACCCTATCGGGCCACCCTTGGCCCACCGGCCTTCCAGTCTTTTACTTCGGGTGGGGCTCTCAGTGGGGAGCTCTTCACCCACAGCTGGGTGAACCCCAGCCCCTTCTCCTGGTGGTCTCCCCATCGCCCATCCACAGAAAGTACACTGAGGGGGTAGCGGCTGTCCAGATAACTCTGCCTCAGCTAGCAGATCATCACACCAATCATACGGTGGCAGGGACCCCAACCCCTGCACCATTTGTACTTCAGGGGCAGGGCTGAGAGTCACCTTCTCGTCAGGGGCGACCTTCCCTGCCTCAGTTTCCCCCGCACCCTCCTGTATCTCAGGGGCAGGGTCAGGAGCTATCACTTCCCCAGGTGGGATCTTCCCTGCATCAGTTTCCCCCGGACCCTTCCATGGGTTCGAGGCCTTGTCTGTGGGTATCATCTCCACGGGGCCCTCGGTGGGATCCGTCCCTTCTACTACCAGGCCCTTGCCAATGACTTCCCCCAAGTAGGCCTCCCATGGGTCCACCCACCCTGGGTTCTGTTGTCTAGGAGTTCTTTTAACCCAGACGGGCCTTCGCCCGTCTTCCACCTCTATTCCACGTCTTCTTCCTCTGGCTCTGGAGGTCTGCCCCCCTTTTTGGGTTATCCCCTTGCTTCTTTCGTGGTAGTGGGCCCCAATCTCTGCCCACCACCACCGAGTATGTTAATCCCTCCAGGACCCCTACCTGCTTCCACCTGAAGCGGCCCTTCACCTCTAGGGGTACCTGGGCTACTGGACAAAACTTTTTGTCCCCATGAATGCAACCAAGGGCCATTTTTGCCCCCATAACCAGCCAGTGCGGTTTTACCACCACTCGCTGGACGAGAGTGCAGACAGACGCTGTGTCCAGCAGGCCGGCTCGGGGCTTTCTTCCCACCTTTACAGGGATAGTGGGAAAACTTCGTCCCCCCTTTTGCCCCACTACCTGCGTCCACCCACAAAATTTGGCTCACCCGCACTCCATCTGCGGGCAATCCCACTTTATATGTCCAGGCTTGCCACACTGCCAGCAGCTAAGCCTGGCTGGTCACTCATGAGTCCCTCGGGGCTCACCCTTCATCCCTGGGGCTGCCCCTGAGAATGGTTCCAATGGTCGCCTCCTCGGCTCCCTGTCCTTCCGGGGTCGGTCCTCCCTCCGGGGTCCCTCAGCCTCGATATACTCTTCGGTCAGTCTGGCCGCTGCCTCGACAGACTCCGGCTGTGTCGCTTCACCCAAACCCAAACCGCCTCAGGGAGGCTTTGGAGCAACTGCTCCATGACAACACTGTCTATAATTTCTGCCCTGGTACGCGACTCCGGCCTTAGCCACCAGGTCGCCCAGTCCATTAGCCTCTGGGTGAAGGCTCGGGGCCGCACAGCCGCCATCCATCGAGTGGCCCGGAACTTCTGCCGATATCTTTTGGCTGACAAGCCCACCCGGTCCAGAATAGCAGCCCGCACGGTCTCATAGTCCCGGGCTTGCCTTCGCTCAGCGCTATAGAGGCCGCTTGAGCCTCTCCCACCAAGTATGGCGCAAGCTGCAGGGCCCAGGTCATCTTCTCCCACCCGGCGCCTGTGGCCACCCACTCAAACATCCCCAAGAACATGTCCAGGTCATCTGCCAGGCTCATTTTGCACAGTCCCCAGCCCGGGGCCCAGGTGCCATTGCCCATCGCAGGACTCACCACTCGCTGGAGGAGCTGTGCCTGGCTGTTGGTCTGTTCCCTGATGAAGTCCTACAGGCTCTGTTGTTGTTCTGCCTGCCAGGTCAGGAATACCTGCTTCTTGGTCTGGTGGGACAACTGGACAGCTCTCAGGGCCTGCTGCAATTCCTCCTGCTGCTTCACGTGCCATTTGAGGGTCTCCTCCATGTCCAGGGTCGCCAACCGCAGTCACTGGCTTCAGTTCCTAGACAAGCCCCCAGGTGTAACTAGGCCCTTGCCGGTGCTCTTCACAGAAAAGCCTGGAGACTACTTTATGTGCAACACCCATGTCCTTTATTGTTGTGTTTGTTCCCACCACCTACTATTTACAGATGTATACAACAGCTACAGACCAGGGCTCAGGGAGATTGCTGGCCTACAGGGATCTAGAGCCCGAGCCCGAGCCCGAGCCCGAGCCCGAGCCCGAGCCCGAGCCCGAGCCCGAGCCCGAGCCCGAGCCCGAGCCCGAGCCCGAGCCCGAGCCCGAGCCCGAGCCCGAGCCCGAGCCCGAGCCCGAGCCCGAGCCCACTCCACTCCACTCCACACCTGCCTGCCTGCCTGCCAGCTTTTATAGCTGGCTCCTCAGGCCTGCAGGTGTTTCCCCTCAGGCAATTAGGGCATGGTCTCCCAGCCAGCTCCAGCTAGTGCTTTCTTCTCACTCTTATAGAAGAGCACCTGGCTGGAGTTTCTACTGCAGGTGTGTGCACTAGGATCAGTCATGAGTCACAGGGGGAAAGGTCAATTCACGCATAAGCCAGTGTAACCCACACACCTTCTAGGTGTGGGGGTCTGTCCCATCTAGTGGAATGGGGAGGAAGGGGGAGTAGAAGAGAGAGAAAATGAATGGGGCCTGTCAGCATTACACCAACATGGAAAAGGTGTTGTAATATGACAGGCCAGTCTGTGCTCCCATGTACCCTGCTGAGAACCAGTGACTGCTGACACACTGCACTGCTGACACATCTCTAGGACCTGGAGAGACCTTATGTGGTACTGCAGAACTAAGCAGCACAGAGACTAGGGATCCACAGAGTCTGCTTTTGTCCAGTAGTCTCAATAAAGAACCCTGTCGTTAGATTTGAGGCTGTGCCATGGGAGATACTATAGCTAGGAACTTTAAGCCAATGAGATTTTTGTATGAGCAAAAGTGTGTGGTTTGTAATAAAAAGGGGCATGTTTTATTATATCTGTGTAAGCAGTGTCAGGAATGAGATATATTCTGACATCTGGTGGCGAACTATGGGAATTGCAGTGAGCCTTGCAAAATAAGTCTGGGGCTGATCAATTTGCATAGACACACCCACTGCGCCTAGCCTGAGCCCACAGCAGCCCACATGGCCACTTCGGCTGATGAGGGAGCCCCAGTTTCTATGTTATTGGGGCAGGAATGATAAAGTGATGTTACTGTGATTATGTGAATGAAGGACTATGGACATGTACTTGGCCCTTGTTATGATGGAGGGACTCGCCATCATCTAGGTAGCACTCACTGGGCAAGGGCCATGCGTTTTCAGAACACTGTGAGATTGAGAGAGGTGGTGGACAAGTACCTATACATTTTGGTGAGGGCTCTGTCTGAGGGCCTCCCAGGCCTATTGCACCCTGCTTCTCTCCACTGTGGAATGTCAGAATTGAATTTTGCTTCCATTAGGAGCCTGGTTCCAGGCTGCTGAGCTGACAATTGCTTTGGGCTCACTGGTGCACCTGTACTAAGGCTCCCCTACTGTGAGCTGAAATCACTTAAGAGCTAAAGAAATCACTGAGCGCTGTCTTAAGTAGGGGGGACCTGGAAAAAGTGCAGGGTGGCTGGTGCAGCAGAGCAGTCTGTGTGTTGGCTAGTAGGACGGCTAGCGGAGTGACTGGTGCAGCAGAGCTGTCTGTTGACTAGTGGAGGCGTTGGTGCTGCGGGCAGAGTGACCGGCGCGGCAGAGCTGTCTGTCTGTCACCTAGCAGAGGCGTGGGTGCTGCAGGCAGAGTGACCGGTGCGGCAGAGCTGTCTGTGTGTCGGCTAGCAGAGCAGCTAGCGGATCAACGGGCAGAGCGGTTCGTAGGACAGCCAGTGGAGCAGAGCAGAGCCGATTGCGGTGAGAGCTGCAGCGGAACCTCACGGAGAGGCGGCGCAGTTGACCTCGGACCACGTAAGGTGCCCCGTGCCCTACCCTCCATCTCCACCCAGGCTGGAGGTAAGACTCTGCCAATTGACTTTTGAACTCTGCACGGACCAAGGACAGAGACTCTTGGGCTGTTGGACTTTTGGGACTATTGAGTGACTTTTTGGGGTTGTGGAACTCAAGAGCCAAAGGGAAGGCCACGGCCTATTTGCTGGGAGGGGGGCTTCTGGTTCATGGTTTGGTTTATTAACCTTGTTTGTGGTGTTTCCCCAATATAATGCCACATTGTTTCTCCCTGTTATTAAAAGGCTTTGGTACACTCAGACTCTGTGCTTGCGAGAGGGGAAGTATTGTCTCTTACAGATGCCCAGAGGGGTGGTATATGGTTGTCCCAGGTCACTGGGTGGGGGCTCGAGCCGGTTTTTGTATTGTGCTATTGGAATGGAACCCCTGGATACTGAACCCGGCCCTTGTTGCTGCCAACTCTGATGGGCAGAAGGGTTACATCTGCAAAAATCATTTTAATATAGGACAATTGTGCATGGTTAGTGCTGGATCTCCAGAGCACAGACACCTTGGGAGAAATGTAGAAAGTCATCTTAAAGTGACAGTGATGTTTCCAGAAGGAAATCACATTTTTTGTAATGTGTTATAGGCAAAGCTAGTCGTGACATGTATAAAGTTGCCCAGCATTTTCAATTATGAGACCCTGTTCTCAGTTGCTTATAACTTTGCCAAACTTTAATATTCATGCTGAAATTTCCCAGAGTGGAGCATAGAACATCAGGGTTGGAAGGGACCTTAAGAGATCACCTAGTCCAGCCCTCTGCTCAAAGCAGGATCAATCCCCAATTAAAACATCCAACAGATTTTTGCCCCATATCCCTAAATGGCCCCCTCAAGGATTGAACTCACAAGCCTGGGGTGAGCAGGCCAATGCTCAAACCACTGAGCTATCTGTTCCCCAAAGTGCTTTGGGAAAGAAAGAGATAACTAAAATGGTTCAATGATTTCCCCCAGACTATGCTCATGATCAAAAAAAATAGTTACAACTGTTCATTGAGAAAATCTAACTCCTCCATGTATTAGAGTAGTGGCTTGACATTTGTCAGGGGATGACCTTGGTACCAGAGAGGTGCCATTTGCTGTCCCTGTAAATGTGCAGCCCAGTTTGACCAAATTCTAAACCACTGGAGAACTGCATTTTCCCCCTGATCAGTAGATGTTTATTAGAGGTTGGCATCTTATTCTCTGAAGAGTCTATTTTCACTGCACATATATCACCCCTTCAGAGCAACTGAGCGTGCTCCAGCTGAGGGATGTGGAAGCCAAGAAGGACTTTTTCTGCAACTGCTCCACCTGACCACCAGACGCCACTGAGACACCAGGCAACAGAATTAGAGAGCACAGAGACTCCTCTTCCTGGGCACTTACTGACCCTGTTGCTGGTGCCTAGGCACCATGAAGAGGCCGGAGGGTGCAGGCGCCAGTGACAGGAGCAGGGACAGTGTTCAGAGCAGAGGGGATGGGGACAGGAGGCTCCGTAACCGCGAGTGCACGCTCCATTCCAGAACTAAACTCAGAATTTCCTCTGCTCTCAGCGAATAGGTTTCCTAGTGGCAACATATGTTTAGCTTGTCCATCTCTAGCAACTAGTCCCAGTGCAGCACTGTGGTCACAAGGGCTAATGCAAGTCTGGCATGCGTAAACGGGAATCTTGAGTGGGAGTAGAGACGTTATTTTATCTCTGTATTTAGCACTGGTGGAACCGCTGATGGAATACTGTGTCCAGTTCTGGTGCCCACATTTCAAGAAGGACCATGATAAACTGGAAAAGATTCAGACAAGAGCCACAAGAATGGTTAAAGGATTGGAACAAATGCCTTGTAGTGATAGTCTCAGAGAGCTCAATCTATTTAGTTGAACAAAAAGAAGGTTTGAACAACAGCTAGCCGCAGCCTGCTAAGTAACCAGCGTAGCCCCTGGATGATCGAGACACAAAAGGAGCACTTAAAGATGACAAAGTGATACCAGGCAGCTCTGTGTTTTTGGGGAACCAGGGTGCAGTATCCAGCCTGAATCATGAAAGATACATCCCCCCCCACCCCGGCTCCAGTGTCTGTTTGAACCAAATCTAATCAGAGAAAAGGTTTGCAGAGAACAATGAAGGGTGTTGAGGGACACCTCAGACTCCTCCTGACAAGGTGACAAGATTAAGACATCTCGATTAGCATAAGGAATGGAGAACTGAGACCACTCCCCTAGCCTTATCTGCATGAAAGATGAACAGGAATTAACATGAAGAATGAAGAAAAGAAACTGCACTGAACTCTGGGACCTAAAAAGCAGGGATGCACTGCATTCTGCGAATCCCTGCTCCAAATGCTAATGAACCTTTGCCTGCACACACTCAGCTCAGCAATTATCAGACCAATTCTAGTAATAGATCTTTGATTGATATCCCAAAATACTGAAGCGACCTGATTACATTGTGAGCTCCCTGAAGAAAACACCTCCCCTAGCCAAGAGTGAGTAGTTCCTATTGTCTATCCTAAAGAAAACCCTTGAATCCCTAAACTCATTAAAAAATCTATTGTTCTCCCTTGAACCTTTGTATTTTCTCTATAAAACCCCCTACCTGTGCCCAAGTCAGTGTTCTGATGCTTAGACCCAAACTCTAAGCATCAGTTCCAGTGGGATCCATCATCACCTAACATCGTGCTGGGGGCTCTGCCAGTCTTCTACCCTCAGGACCTTGAGCGGCTACCGTAGCTTGAGAACCCCAACCAGTTCACACTGCAAGGAATGGTGAGATCCCCTTTCTCTCTCTCTGTTTCCCTTCCTGGCTCTGGTATTACCCTTTAATAACAGATGTTATGTTGGTTTAGGCTCTCTTTGTATGGTTATCACTATTATTCAATAAATAACCCTTATGGTTATGTTGGTTGCTTCTCTCTCACTTTCTGAATTTTGCTCATTTGTGTCTGTAGCTTTCTCCATTAAGTCTTCAGCAACGCTTCTTTTACCTAAGGCCATGGTTACACTTACAGAATTATAGCGCTTTTGCTTATAGCGGTCCCCTTATACAGCAATATATATAGCGCTATTGCGTGTCCACACTAAGACGCGCCAGCGGTATAGCATGGCCACATTTGCGGCACTTCAGGCGACATTAGGGCAGGTATCCCAGCATTCAGCTGGGTGCAACGTGCTTTTCAAACGAGGGGGGTGAGGAGGGACGTGTTGTGTGTATGCGGAGAGAGAGAACCAGTGGTTTTTCCGTCCTTCGAGAGCCTGTCAGTGAGCCTGTCAGCGCGTGTCCATTCACAGAGGGCTTTGTTTTCACACAGGCTCCCTCCTTAAACATTTGCATTGCTTATCTGCAGAGTTAAGAGAGAAACTCTAAAGAGGTACTTCCGCATTCCTCCAGCTGAGTTCAAAAGAAAGGGAAGAGATGTCAATTGCCTTAAATGGCTCTAAGCATCTCAAGAGATCACTTGTAGCGCAGTGGGTGTCCACATTCTCGCCATAGCGCTACAGCGGGAGTACTACAGCCCTTATTCCCCGTGCTACAGCCCTTATTCCCCGTGCGGAGGTGGATTACCAGGAGCACTATAACTCCGCGGTTATAGCGTTCTACGTGCCTTGCCAGTGTGGATGGGTAGGAGGTTATAGCGCTCCTGGGGGCTTTATAGCGCTAAAAAGTGCCAGTGTAACCAAGGCCTAAGCTAAAAGATCCCTATAGTGTTCCAAATACTGTGGGGTTTGCTCATTGAGTTGGTTACTGTGAAAATGGGATAGGGACGTGGTGTTAAACGTAGGGCACATGGGGGTGGGCAGCTGAGAGTGCTGCTCAACTCAGCCCATTGAGACCAGGAGCACATAAGGGTACCAGCCTGAAAGTGCTGTTTAACCCAGCTCACTGAGCACAGGGACATATACAGGGATCAGCTGGAGAGTGCTGATTGCCCCAGTCCACTCAGACTTGCTCTGTTAGTGTGTGTGTGTGTGTGTGTGTGTTTGTGTGTTTTCATCTAGTTCTAGGACTGGAGAAACCCAGCCGTGGGGAACCCAGGCCCTGCAGAATAGTTCCATTGGGAGGGGACTTGCAGGGGAAGGAGTAGAGCTCCATAGGAACACAAGTGACATAAGCAGCACATTAACAAAATTACAGAAAACCTCCCCCCCCACAGAAAAGTAACCCGAATAAATGAGCATACCCCAAAGTAACGGGCACATTTGGTAACAAAAGTTATTGCAGAGAAACTAAGTGAATTCTTTGTTTCAGTCTTCATGGCTGAGGACATTAGGGAGATTCCCAAACCTGAGCCGTCTTTTGTAGGTGGCATATCTGAGGAATTGTCACAGATTGAAGTGTCACTAGAGGAGGTTTTGGAACTAATTGATAAACTTAACTGTAACAAGTCACCGGGACCACATGGCATTCACCCAAGAGTTCTGAAAGAACTCAAATGTGAAATTGCGGAACTATTAACTAAGGTTTGTAACCTGTCCTTTAAATCGGCTTCTGTATCCAATGACTGGAAGACAGCTAAAAAAACACGAATATTTAAAAAGGGCTCTAGAGATAATTGTTAAGTCTAACGTCAATACCGGGCAAATTAGTTGAAACAACAGTGAAGAATAAAATATCAGACATATAGAAGAACATAAACTGTTGGGCAAAAGTCAACATGGTTTCTGTAAAGGGAAATCATGTCTTACTAATCTATTGGAGTTCTTTGAAGGGGTCAACAAACATGTGGACAAGGGGGGTTCAGTGGACATAGTGTACTTAGATCTCCAGAAAGCCTTTGACAAGGTCCCTTACCAAGGCTCTTATGTAAATTAAGTTGTCATGGACTAAGAGGGAAGACCCTTTCATGGACTGAGAACTGGCTAAAAGACATGGAACAAAAAGTAGGAATAAATGGCAAATTTTCAGAATGAGGAGGGGTAACTAGTGGTGTTCCCCAAGAGTCGGTCCTAGGACCAATCCTATTCAACTTATTCATAAATGATCTGGAGAAAGGGGTAAACAGTGAGGTGGCAAAGTTTGCAGATGATACTAAACTGCTCAAGATACTTAAGACCAAAGCAGACTGTGAGGAACTTCAAAAAGATCTCAAAACTAAGTGACTGGGCAACAAAATGGCAAATGAAATTTAATGTGGCTAAACGTAAACCAATGCACATTGGAAAAAATAACCCCAACTATACGGTGACAAAGTTCCTCCTCTGCCTTGGTGGGTCCCGCACTTATTATCAGATTTGCTTGCCTCAAAGATTCACAGCAGCCCTCGGTTTGGGCACTTTTGCCAGTGGCTCAAACCTGCCGTTCACTCAGCTAACCTCATCACTGGCCAGCCTGGGGAAAAAGAGAACAATCCCCGCAGTCTCTGCTGACCCACCTATTAGGTCAGGGAATAGGCCAGAGACCTTCCCCTCTGGTAGAGCCCATAGTCCAGGTCAACTCCTCTGGTATCAAGTAGGGAGATGGGGAGAACCTGGGCCCACCCTCTACTCCAGGTTCCAGCCTAGGGCCCTGTGGGTTGCATCTTTCTAGAGTCTCTCCTATAACAGCTGCGTGACAGCTATAACTCCCTGGGCTATGTCCCCATGTCCTCCTCCCAACACCTTCTTTAGCCTCACCACAGAGCCTTCCTCCTGGTGTCTGGTAATGCTTGCACTCCTCAGTCCTCCAGCAGTATGCCTTCCCATAGTCATCTCCTAGTGCCTCTTGCTCCCAGCTCCCCACATGTGCCCCTTACTGAAGTGAGGTCCTTTTTAAACCAGGTGCCCTGATTAGCCTGCCTGTCTTAACTGATTCTAGCAGCTTCTTAATTGGCTCCAGTAGTCCTAATTAGCCTGCCTGCATTAACTGATTCCAACAAGTTCCTGATTGTTCTGGAACCACCCGTTACTTTACCTAGGGAAAAGGGACCTATCATCTGCTTAATCTGGGACTAATATATCTGTCTTCTATCACTCTCCTGTAGCCATCTGGCCTGACCCTGTAACAATACATACAATACGATGGGGGCTAATTTAGCTACAACTAATTAGGAAAAAGATCTTGGAGTCATTGTGAATAGTTCTCTGAAGACATCCACGCAGTGGGCAGCAGCAGTCAAAAAAACAAACTGGATGTTAGGAATCATTACAAAAGGGATAGAGAAGAAGACGGAAAATAACTTATTGCCCTTAGATAAATCCATGGTGCTCCCACTTCTTGATTAAGGCGTACAGATGTGGCCTCCTCATCTCAAAAAAAGATATATTGGCATCAGAAAAGGTTCAGAGAAGGGCAACTAAAATGATTAGCGGTTTGGAACGGGTCCAATATGAGGAGAGATTAAAGAGGTTAAGATTCTCAGCTTGGAAAAGAGGAGACTAAGGTGGGGGTATGGTAGAGGTATCATGAGTGGTGTGGAGAAAGTGAATAAGGAAAAGTTATTTACTTGTTCCCATAATAGGGGCCACCAAATGAAATTAATGGACAGCAGGTTTAAAACAAATAAAAGGAAGCTGTTCTTCACACAGCGCAGTCAACCTGTGGAACTCCTTGCCTGAGGAGGTTGTGAGGGCTAGGACTATAAGAGGATTAAAAAGAGAACAGGATAAATTCATGGAGGTTAAGTCCATTAATGGCTATTAGCCAGGATGGGTAAGGAATGGTGTACTTAGCCTCTGTCAGAGCGGGGTGATGGATGGTATGATAGAAATTGGTTGATCATAATGGGGGACGGATATCTGTGGTTTGAGCACTGAGCTGCTAAACTCAGGGTTGTGAGCTCAATTGTTGAGGGGGCCATTTAGGGATATGGGGCAAAACTCTGCTGGATGATTTAATTGGGGGTTGGTCCTGCTTTGAGCAGGGGGTTGGACTAGATGATCTCCTGAGGTCCCTTCCAAACCTGATATTCTATGATTCTATTACCTGTTAGGTTCACTCGCTTTGGGGCACCTGGCATTTGCCACTATTGGTAGACAGGATACTGGGCTGGATGGACCTTTGGTCTAACCCAGTACAGCTGTTCTTATGCCCAAAGACACAGGAAATGTTTGCCAAAGAGAACCCTTGAAGGGTTAAGGGGCAAAGGGAAGACAACCTGTAATGCAGGGTTCAAGAGCAAGCTAGGAAGCGGCCACCCAGCCAGCTCTTGGGACAGAGCTAGAAAGGGAAGAAGGCAGACATGCTTCCACTCCAAGCCCAGCAGCTATGTCTGCTTGTGACTCCTGGGCTCAGGCCTCTCTGATTCCCAGAGAGACATTCACAGGGTGAAGAGATTCTGGGAGCGAGACTCTTGTGGGTGTGGTGCAACCCCACCAGCTGCTAAGGGGCCATGTAACTTGGGGGAAGGCTCCCAGATGGCAGCCATTCACCTCCTCTGCAGTCAGCGCATCAGCTTTGACGTACTCTTGGGAAGTGACTGTGTCTCTTTAAGACAGGATCCAGACCCTGTGCCAATAACGCCCAAACAGCTGAACCTAGAGATCAGAAGGTGGAGAGAGCGGAGCCAGTGAGTATGTAAATAACCCATAAACGGCCTGGCCAGCAGAGATGAGGGTACTTTTCCCCCTGGCTAGTAGAACAAAGGAAGAACTGTGAAACCTGCAGTTAACTGCCTATCTGTAGCCAGCCCTTGGATCTGACTGGGACAACAGCCCTGCAGAGGGGAGAGGTGGCTCGCACTGGCTCTGATGCAGCAACCAAAGCAGCGGCCTCGCTCCCTACCCTCACTGGGACACTGGCGCTGTGGGTGGTCAGGCCCCCAGTTAAGGTTCTGTAGCAAGGATACATCTGAAGCACCTGTAGAGATGCTGATGGGGGGTGGACTGAAGAACTAGCCAAATGGCAACCTGGTCCTTGGCTACAGCTAAGGTCAGGGAGGGCCACTTGGCCTGGCACCAGCAATCCATCCAGCAGGGAGGCATGAAACCTTCAGTGGGGGGAAGTAAGTTGCCAGGGACGGGGCTTAACAGGTCTGAGACCAAGGCCTTGTCCTGAGGTTGGAAAACTAAGGCACAGCAATGAGAGCTGGGCCCGGAACCCAGCAGCTGAATTCTAGACCTGGCAGCAGAAGGATCCCTCCTGGAAAAAGCAGAGACCTCGTGGGCCCTGGTGTTGCAAGACACTGGGGAAGGATCCAGGTGAGAGAAGCGACCCAGTACCAAGAAAGGGCTCCCTATGGGAAAACTGAACCTGGGGACTCAGAGGGTGTCTGCTGGTTCCCCAGAAGTACAACTAGGGGAATGTCTCTTCTTCTAAACATCAGCGTTTCTCAAACCGGGGGTCGCGACCCCTCTGGGGGTCACTAGCTGCTTCCAGGGGGGTCACGAGCTCCTGCCGCCGCTGAAGAGCCGCCGAATGGATGACTTCCGCATTCGGCAGCTTTTCGGCGGACATGCTGAGCGCTGCCGAAGCATTTGCTGAAAGTGAAAGTAGGCATTTGGGAGTCCGCCAAAAAGCCGCCGAATGCGGAAGTAATTCATTCGCCGGCTTTTCGGTGGACATACAAGGGTCCGCCATCCGCCACAAGGAAGGAAAAATGGGTCACAGCTCTCAAAAGTTTGAGAACCGCCGGGTTACTACACTCAGCAAAAGCTGCTGCAGAACATTTACAGCCCCAGAAATTCACAGGGGTTCACCCTTCTGAGTTGGTGTATGAAAGGAGAAGGAGAGGATCCCTGGACTTGATGAGAAACAAATGGGGAATTGGTGGTGGATTCTGAACTATTGTTCTGAGGAAAACTCACTAAGCTCATGGTTTAGGCCAGGAAGAATCTAGCCGGGGCCCAGGAACTGCAAAAGGTCTGGTACGACAATGTGCCTGATCAGGGACCAGAAAAGGGTCTCAGCTCAGTGTGAAGGGCAGCTGGAAAGAATTCTGTCAAATCAGCAACCAGCAGAAGGAAGTGAGACGTGCTGGAGCTGCCCAACTGGGCAATTGTACCATGTCAACATAATGAAGCCACACTTTGACAGGGAGACTGTTGGTGCGGCCGTGTGTGTGGGCAGGGAAAGGAGAAGGGAAAAGTGAATCTCTCTCCTTAGCCAGGAGCTGACCTCCTGCTGGAATAACTTCCCCTCTCTGACCAGCTAACTCCCTGCCCACCCGCTGAGATCAGAGGGGCTACATTCGAACCCACAGCCGGGTGCCAGCAAACTGTGGCCCGGGGGCCAAATCCAGCCCTCCAGACATTTTAATCCAGCCCTCAAGCACCCGCTGGGCTGAAAGCAGCAGCATGTCCCCACCACCACCAGCTCCTATAGGCTTCGCACCAGGCCCCTGCCTCAAGTGCCTGCCACAGCTCCCATTGGCTGGGAACTACAGCCAGTGGGAGCTGCAGGGGCCACGCTTGCAGATGGGGCAGTACAGACAGCCTCCATGGTGCCGCTTAGGAGCCGGAGCAGGGACATGCCACTGCTTCTGGGAGTTGCTTAAGGTAAGCACCGCCTGGAGCTTGCACCCCACACCCCAACATCCTGCCCCATCCCTGATCCCCCTCCTGCCCAATGAACCCCCTTGGTCCCAACCCAAAGCACCCTGCTCCACCCCAAACCTTCATCCCTACAGCCCGCATCCCCAGCTCGAGCCCTCACTCCAACCCATGCACCAGCCTGGAGCCTCTTCCCACACACTGAACTCCTCATTTCTGGACCCACCACATAGTCTGCACCCCCCGCCGGAGACCTCACCCCCTCCTACACCCAGTCCCCAATTTCATGAGCATTCATGGCCCGCCATACAATTTCCGTACTCAGATGGAGCCCTTGGGTTGAAACGTTTGCCTACCTCTGCCCTACGAGTATGTATACAGTGCAATTAGACACACGCCTCCGGCTCACAGCACTTCGGCGGGGTTGTTTAACAGTGCAGAATTTCAGGCTTGGGCTGTAGCCTAAGCCATAGGTGCTAACTTCCCCTCTGCCCCATGGGTGCTCAACCACTCCCCCAACCCACCCTTGCCCTGTGCCAATTCTACCTATTTCCCCCGAGTCACCACCCCATCCTCTTTATCGTCTCTTCCCCAGAGCGTAGTGTGTCCCACTCCTTCCCCTCCTTCCCAAAAAGTCCTGCGTGCCCCCAAATAGCTGTTAGGCTGCAGGTGGGAAGGACTGGAGGGGGAGGAGCAGGGACTTAATGTGCTGGGGGAGGAGGTGGGATGGGAACTTGTCTGCCAGTGGGTGTGGAGCACCTGCTAATTTTTCCCCATGGATACTCCAGCCCCATAGCACCCACAGAGTCGGCGTCTGTGGCCTGAGCTCTGGGACCCTCCTAGGTCCTAGAACCCAGACTGCAGCTTGAGCCTGAATGTCTACACTGCAATTAGACAGCCTGAATCAGTTGGTGCAGGGCAGCCGGAGGTTTCTAATTGCAGTGTAGTCATGCCCTTAGAGCAGGGGTCTCCAAACTTTTTTACTCGTGCACCCCTAGCAGAAAGTTTGTTTTTGAGGACACACCCCCATGGGGGAAGCCCTGCCCTAACCCTGCCCCCATCCACTCCCTCCCACTTCCCGCCCCCAATTGTCCCCCTCAGAACTCTCCCTTGTCCCCTCACTGCTCCCTCTTGGGACCCCTGCCCCTAACTGCCCCCCTGGGGCTGGTCCCTGCCCCGGAGCCCAGCGCCCGCAGCCATGGCGCCCGGCTCCCGGGGTCAGTCCCACAGCCGTGACACCCGGCTCGTGGGTCTGCTCCCGCAGCCACGGCACCTGGGGCCAGTCCCTCAGCCGCAGCATGGACCCCAGCAATGGACTGCAAGGGAGATGCTGGATCTGAAAGCCGTATGAGGAGATGAATCCACGCTGGCAGAACTGTGATCCTAAAAAAAAAATGCCGATACGTATGCCAAAGTCTCCAAGGGCCTGATGAACAGCAGGGATGCACAACAGTGCCGTGTTAAAATTAAAGAGCTGAGGCAAGCCTATCAGAAAACCAAAGCCAACGGCACTCTGGATCACAGCCTAAGACATGCTGCTTTTACACTGAGCTCCATGCCATTCACGTACCCCACCCAGGTCTGTGAACTCCACTGACAAGGTGATTGTCAGCATGGCAGAGGATTTGACAGATGAGGAAGATGAGGTGGAAGAGGACTATGATGGCGAGGAGTCTATGGAATAGACAAGTGCAGGGACCTATCTGTTAAAAGACAGGGAACAAAGGGTAGGAATAAATGGTAAATTTTCAGAATGCAGAGGGGTAACTAGTGGTGTTCCCCAAAGGTCAGTCCTAGGACCAATCCTATTCAACTTATTCATCAGTTATTTGGAGGAAGGGGTAAACAGTGAGGTGGCAAAGTTTGCAGATGATACTAAACTGCTCAAAATAGTTAAGATTCAAGCAGACTGTGAAGAACTTCAAAAAGATCTGACGAAACTAAATGATTGGGCAACAAAATGGCAAATGAAATTTAATGTGGATAAATGTAAAGTAATGCACATTGGAAAAAATAACCCCAACTATACATACAATACGATGGGGGCTAATTTAGCTACAACTAATCAGGACAAAGATCTTGGAGTCATCATGGATAGTCCTCTGAAGACATCCATGCAGTGTGCAGCAGCAGTCAAAAAAGCAAACAGGAGGTTAGGAATCATTAAAAATGGGATAGAGAATAAGACGAAGAATATCTTATTGCCCTTATACAAATCCATGGTGCGCCCACATCTTGAATACTGTGTACAAATGTGGTCTCCTCATCTCAAAAAGGATATACTGGCATTAGAAAATGTTCAGAGAAGGGCAACTAAAATGATTAGGGGTTTGGAACAGGTCCCATATGAGGAGAGATTAAAGAGGCTAGGACTTTTTAGCTTGGAAAAGAGGAGACTAAGAGGTGATATGATAGAGGTATATAAAATTATGAGTGGTGTGGAGAAAGTGAATAAGGAAAAGTTATTTACTTGTTCCCATAGTAGAAGAACTAGGGGCCACCCAATGAAATTAGTGGGCAGCAGGTTTAAAACAAATAAAAGGAAGTTCTTCACACAGCGCATAGTCAACCTGTGGAACTCCTTGCCTGAGGAGGCTGTGAAGGCTAGGACTATAACAGGGTTTAAAAGAGAACTGGATAAATTCATGGAGGTTAAGTCCACTAATGGCTATTAGCCAGGCTGGGTAAGGAATGGTGTCCCTAGCCTCTGTTTGTCAGAGGGTGGTGATGGATGGCAGGAGAGAGATCACTTGATCATTGCCTGTTAGATTCACTCACTCCGGGGCACCTGGCATTGGCCACTGTCGGTAGACAGGATACTGGGCTAGATGGACCTTTGGTCTGACCCAGTACGGCCTTTCTTATGTTCTTATGTTCTTATCTCCCCAAAAGCCAGGATCTGTTCATCACCCTGGAGTCGGTAACCTCCCAAGAAGGTATCCTGGATGGGGAAGGCGTACAAGGCAGCCCTGCTGAGTGTCCCTTGGTCAATGGAGTGCCCTCTTGACAAGATTTTTTTTTAATGATTACTGTGCCCTGAGGACTTGGGGTGCAAGAGTGTCCGCAAGAGTGTCTGTATCTTATAAGAAATCCTCCCAGCAGTTCCCCAAGCCTTTTTGGGGGACGGGGGGTGTTGAATCTGGATGGCCAGCAGCATCTGGGATTGTTTGCCTATGCGTTCTTTGACCACAATGGAGATGTGGGGCACAGACCCAGTGCTGTAACCACGTGGCTAGCAGGGATCTTCCCCGATACCAGCAAGTGCTGGGTGGGGGGTGCAACTCTCATCACAGAGAACTTCCTTCTTTATTTTTTTTTAATACCACTCTCTCTTTTTTCGCCCAACAGCTGAAATTGTTTCCAGCCTCCCCCTCTCATCTGCGTCCCACTGGCTTGCACAGATAAGATAGCAAAAAAAAACGCACGCAAGATGAGATGTTCACGGAGCTCATGCAGTCCTCCCGCACAGAGCTAGCAGAGCTTAGGGCTTGGAGACAGTTAATGCTGGCCTGCTGGAAAGCGGTAACTGAGTGTGAGGAAAGAAGGGATGGGTGGGAGCAGAGAAGGGACAAAAGGGAACAACGGAGGGATGAGAGAAAGGAAAGAAGGCAGAAAGCACTGCTCTTCTGGTGGATCAAACCGACATGCTCCGGCGTCTGGTGGAGCTGCAGGAAAGGCAGCTGCAGGAAAGAGCACCACTGCAGCCCTCTGTAACCACGTCCCCTCCTCCCCAAGTTCTGTAACCTCATTGCCAGCACTCCGAAGAATGCAGGGGGCAGGGTCCGGGCATCTTGCCACTCCACCCCAGAGGACCATCCAAGCACCAGAAAGGTGGCACTTGCACTTGTTGAGTGTTCCTGTCTTCCTCTCACCCACCACGTGCTTACCCCCTCACCTACCCCTTCCAGTGCAACATTTGCAGCAATCCCCCCACTTCTGTGACCCCTTAATAAAGAATGCATGGTTTTCAAACAACAATGACTTTATTATTGCTCAGCAAGCAATGAGGGAATGTGGGAGGGCGGCTGGGCTGAAAGTTCAGTGCAGGAGAGCAAGAGAAAGGAAAAAGACATGTAGAAATAAAAATAGTTTAAAACATTAGCCTGAGCAAGTGGGTGGGTTTTCAGGATGCATAAACAAACAGCACAAATGGAAACAAATTGAAGGCTCCCACTGTAGCCTGCCCTGCCATGAAACTAGTTGTCAAGGTTTCTCTGATGCACGCCGCGTCGGGGGTGCCCTTCTACCTGCCCTGGTGTCTGGCTGTGTGCAAGCAGTGGCCAGGCGGACTGCCTCAACCTCCCACCCCGCCATAAATGTCTGTTCCTTGCTCTCACAGAGATTGTGAAGCACGCAGCAAGCTGCAATAACAATGGGAATATTTCTGGCGCTGAGATCTGAATGGGTCAGCAAGCTGCAACAGCGTCCCTTGAGACTCCCAAGCATGCACACTCCACCATTCTGCATTTGCTCAGTCTGTAGTTGAACAGCTCCTGACTACTATCCAGGGCACCTATATAGGCTTCATGAGACAGGGCATGAATGAGTAGGCTGGGTCCCCAAGGATAATAATATCGCATTTCAATATCCCCAACAGTAATTTTTTGGTCTGGAAAGAAAGTCCCTTTCTGCAGCTGTTTAAAAAGACCAGAGTTCTTAAAGACACGAGCGTCATGAACTCTGCCTGGCCAACTCACACTGATGTTGGTGAAACGTCCCCTGGGATCAACCAACGTTTGCAGGACCATGGAAAAGTACCCCTTGCGGTTTATGTACTCGCAGAGCTGGTGGTCCGGTGCCAGGATAGGGATATGTGTTCCGTCTATAGCCCCGCCACAGTTAGGGAACCCCAATGCTGCAAAGCCATCCACTATGGCCTGCACATTTCCCAGAGTCACTACCCTTGACAGTATCAGCTCAATGATTGTGTTGGCCACTTGCATCACTGCAGCCCCCCACTGCAGATTTACCCACTCCGAACTGATTGCTAACTGACTGTTAGTGGTCTGGTGTGGCAAGCTTCCAGAGGGTTATCGCCACTCACTTTTGAACTGTGAGGGCTGATCGCATCCTGGTATTCTGGTAGTTCAGGACGGGGAAAGCAAGTCACAGTTCCATAAAGGTGCCCTTACACATGTGAAAGTTTCTGAGCCCCTGGCAATCATCTCAGACCTGCAGCACTATGCGGTCCCACCAGTCCATGCTAGTTTCCCGGGCCCAGAATCGCCGTTCCATTGCATGAGCCTGCCCCATTGACACAAGGATCTCTAAGTTGCAGGTGCCACTGCATTTGGGGAGGTCTGTGTCCATGTCCTCCTCACTCTCATGACCACCTTGCCTTCACGTTATCGCATGGGTTTTCCCTTTTTGCATACATTGCATGATAATTCGCAAGCTGTTTACAATGCCCATAACTACTGCAATGAGCTGAGTGGGCTCCATGCCCGCACTCCTATGGCGTCTACACGGGCAGTCCAGGGAAAAGGGCAGAGCTGGCAGCAGAAGCGTTCAGCTAAGGAAGAAAGGAGAAAGATGAGAGAAGAGATGCCACTTGGCGGGAGAAGAGATTCCACTCAACAGGAGATGCCGAAGCCACCAGACTTGACGTGCTTTTCACGAGTCTCTGGAGCACAGAAGGATAGCAGCCGTAGGGTGAGTGATGCTGATGACATCCGAATAGATATTCCATCTGAACAACAAGAGGACCTTCGAGGTAAACTCCTCGGGGCAATCCATGGAAAACGGCAGAGCTGGCAGCAGAAGCATTCGACTAAGGAAGAAGGACAAGAGAAGAGATGCCACTCAGCAGGAGATGCCAAAGCCACCAGACTCGACATGCTTTTTACGAGTGCCTGGAGCATGGAAGGATAGCAGGCGACTTGACGTAGTTTCAGGATTGCCTGGAATACAGTAGGATAGCAGCCGGAGGGCGAACGATGCTGATGCGACGAGAATAGAAATTCCGGCCTACAGAAGAGAGGACCTGCGAGGTGGCTTCATAGTGGCTGGAGAGCAGGGTTCTAGCAGGAACAGTAGCTGGCTGACCACCACTCTGTCTGCTGAAAGCAGTATGGGGTCTGCAGGCCTGAAAGGCACAAAATGGCTGTCTGCCTCACCTTGCACGGAAAGAGGGGCGAGTGACGGGACAAACACAAGTTTCACAGCATATGGCATGGAAAAGCCTTGGAGTCCCCTATCCATAGACATGTCCCTACAAGTCGTACTGACTCCTGTGGTGTAGCCCCTGCCTTCTTTCAATGGGTTTGTTGTATAGCTGATGACCCTTGATGGACCATCAAACAGACTAGGCAGTGCTGATGCCCATCTGTTTGGGGCTACCATCCAGAAATACAGCGCAAGTTTTGAAATACAGATATACCATATATATCTCTAACTCATAGTACAGAAGTTATACAAGCAAACAAGATCATCATCCTTGACAAATCATAAAATTTTCACAGATATCTTACACAGGAGCTCTGGTCAGATTCCTTGCAATTTTATAATATTGGTAGCAATATTATCATAAAGTGTCTCCCATATTCCATAGAGCATCTAGAAGCTTCTCCCCCGTCTCCAGCAGCCCACATTTAACAACTCTGCCTGGCCCCTCCCCAGTCCTTTGTCCTCCAGCTGGTCACACAGATGGCTTCCTGCAGAAGATGGGCCACCCATGGTTGTTAGTTGCTCAGTGCCAAATGTCCAGGCAGTTTCAGTGGCCATCATCTGCTTGGAGTCTCCAGTCATGCCTGCACCTCTGGGTCTCTGCAAAGAGTAAACCACCTTTTCCCACCACCTAGTTAACTATGCACCGCATGGGGAAACTGTGGCACACATACTATTCATACAAAATATTATAAATAATTCCCACTCTGTCACAATGTGCCTACTTTCCCCCTCCTGCCGGCTGGTTCACACTGTTCCATGAGCAAAACCAGCCATCTGCCTCTCGGAGAACTGAGTCCCTTTTTTATCATATTATTGGCTCACTTTTCTTCTTGTTGGTCAGGCAATGAGAGCACTGCGCACTGGGATAGAAATTCCTTGTTGTCAGTGTTCTATTTCTGGAGCCAGAAGAGGAGATTGACAGACACACACAGAAGGAGCTGATGGACACACAGCTAGCTGCCTGCAAAACTGAAACGAACAGGACAGGGAGGCTTTGCACTGTGGGAGGGAGAGGGAAAGAGTACAGAGTCCCCTTACCATTGAAAGGGACAGGACATCATATGTAGGGAGGTGATCTTACCTCTCTGTACATGGCATTGGTGAGCCTGATACTGGAATGCTGCATCCACTCCAAGTCTTTATTCTTGTATCCTCTTGTGAAAGCAGGCCGGAACTGACCCCTTCCACCACAGCTGGCTGACAAAATTTACTTTTCAAGGAAACTTCTGTGACGCACTGCAATCCCTTAGCTGGGGTAAGAAACAGTTACTAGAGAAGAAGGCTGCTTATTAGAAAAAACAATTTTAAAACAGTTTCTATAAGCCCCTCTTTGTAGAATAAGTTTGAAAGAACAAACTCACTGAAAAAGCAGTTTGGAAAGTGAAGTAGAGAGTGGGAACATGACACGCTGTAAAGGGGTTACCCAGACTCCTGGCTGTTACATGGCTGATCTGGGCAAAGGAGTCTCGCCTAAGGGAAGCATGTGTTCTCTGCTTGCAGCCGACTGAAAAGAAAAGAACCAGGGTTTGAGTTTACCCAGTTGTTTGAGTTCAGTGTCTTGGGTTTTGAGTTTGTTTCTGAAATAAAGCCAGGCCTAAGAAATGGGACATGAGGAGCACTGCACTCCTTTTCTGGTGCTGAGTCTACACACTGGGTTACAAGGAAAGAGCACATGAGATTTTCTGCAGCTTTAGATTCTCAATAAGCCATACATGTTACAGGTGTTGGTATTTGCTGATTCGCCTAGTTAGGAGAATAAAGACTATGATAAATTATGATAAAGGACCATGTTGTCATCATGGACAGGTCTAACTACCAAAAGGAGGCTACCAGACAACTCTCCAGCACCAATTTCTACAGGCCACTTCCCTCAGATCCCACTGAAGAATATACTAAGAAACTGCACCATCTACTCAGGACACTCCCTACACTAACACAGGAACAAATTAACATACCATTAGAGACCCGACTGGGTTATTCTATCTTTTACCCAAGATCCACAAACCTGGAAATCCTGGACACCCCATCATCTTGGGCATTGGCACTCTCACTGAAGGACTGTCTGGATATGTGGAAACTACTCAGACCCTACACCGTCAGCACTCTCAGCTATCTCCGTGACACCACCGACTTCCTGAGAAAACTACCATCCATTGGTGACCTTCCAGAAAACACCATCCTAGCCACCATGGATGTAGAGGCTCTCTACACAAACATCCCACACAAAGATGTCAGGAATTGTATCCCTGATGATGCCACAGCACAAGTGGTTGCTGAGCTCTGTGACTTTATTCTCACACACAATTATTTCAAATTTGGTGACAATATATACCTCCAGACCAGTGGCACCGATATGGGTACCCGCATGGCCCCACAGTATGCCAACATCTTTATGGCTGACCTGGAACAACGCTTCCTCAAATCTCGTTCACTCACGCCCCTTCTCTATCTACGCTACATTGATGACATCTTCATCATCTGGACCCATGGGAAAGAAACTCTGGAAGAATTTCACCATGATTTCAAAAGTTTCCACCCCACCATCCACCTCAGTCTGGACCAGTCTACACGGGAGGTCCACTTCCTGGACACCACGGTGCAAATTAATGACAGCCACATCAACACCACCCTATACCGAAAACCTACCGACAGCTATGCCTACCTTCATGCCACCAGCTTCCATCCCGGGCACACCACACGATCCATTGTCTACAGCCAAGCACTGAGATACAATCATATTTACTCCAACCCCTCAGACAGAGACCAACACCTACAAGATCTCCACCAAGCTTTCTCAAAACTACAATACCCACACAAGGAAATAAGGACACAGATCAACAGAGGCAGGTGTGTACCCAGAAGCCTGCTGCTACAAGACAAGCCCAAGAAAGAAAACAACAGAACACCACTGGCCATCACCTACAGTCCTCAGTTAAAGCCTCTCCAACGCGTCATCAGTGATCTACAACCCATCCTGGACAACAATCCCTCACTTTCACAGGCCTTGGGAGGCAGGCCATTCCTGGCTTACAGACAACCTGCCAATCTCAAGCATATTCTCACCAGCAACAGCACACCGCGCCATAACTCCTCTACCTCAGGAACCAATCCATGCAACAAACCTCGATGCCAACTCTGCCCACACATCTACACCAGCAACACCATCACAGGACCTAACCAGATCAGCCACACCATCACTGGTTCGTTCACCTGCACATCTACCAATGTAATATATGCCATTATGTGCCAGCAATGTCCCTCTGCTATGTACATCGGTCAAACTGGACAGTCCCTACGAAAAAGGATAAATGGACACAAATCAGATATCAGGAATGGCAATATACAAAAACATGTAGGAGAGCACTTCAACCTCGCTGGACACACCATAAAAGATTTAAAGGTCAGCATTTTGCAGCAAAAAAACTTCAAGTCCAGACTGCAAAGAGAGACTGCAGAGCTGCAATTCATTTGCAAATTTGATACAATCAGTCAAGGATTGAACAAAGATTACGAGTGGCTAGCTAACTACAAAAGCAGCTTCTCTTCTCTTGCTATTCACACCTCCAGTTCAGCTGCTAGCGGAACACCTCACCCTCCCTGATTAGAGATAACAAGCTGGTTCAGCCTGATTGGACTAACCTTGTTATCTCCCACCTGGTTCTTGCCTACCTATTTATACCTGCCCCTGGATACTTCCACTGCATGCATCCGACAAAGTGGGTATTAGCCCACGAAAGCTTATGCTCTAAAACTTTAGTTAGTCTTTAAGGTGCTACAGGACTCTGTCACTTATGATAAATTAAAAATCCATCAGACCCTCTAGAGCCACTGATTCTTCCAGAACACCTCATCCAGTTCTGACAGTTCTCTGAGATCCAAAACACTCAATGTGATTCCAGCTCATCAGTCAAGTTAGTTTATTAGGCATGTAACAGCTCTTTGCCCACAGTGGTCAGGCCCAGATGCAGAGGGTTTTAGGTACAGGGTGATAGCACAATGCCAGTTCATGCCACACACCACACAGTTTATCCATATTTCCTAACAACTAACATATATATTGCATGCAAAGACCAATCACTTTGCAGATTCCATAAGGCAAGCTTTTCATTTCACGGTGTTTCTGCCTACTTTGTTTACTATAAATATACCAAAATAATTAGTGTCTTCCTCCCTTATTTACTATACACATATTCACAATAGTAATTGTTTCAGCAGTTACTTGTTCTGGCTGTTCAGGAATGTCTTGTCTTGACTTGGTCCTGCTCGTATTGGCTAAGCCAGCACTCCATTTTGTTTTCTATGATGTTAGCATTCATTTCATTTGCATCATATTTCTGTCTGTGCTTGCTTTTTCAATTTCATTATCCAGCAACATATTTCCAAGACCACAATAGTTATTATTTTGACCTCCCATTAAGACTAAATGTAAAGTATGCACCAGGGGTGCAAGATCATCTCCTCTCCTATGACCCCCCACCCCCGCAGGGTGTTTCCACAGCCTGTACAGCAGTGTCCCAACTTCTTGTTGTTTGGTTAGTAATGGGCCCAATTGCTGTATGTTTCACTTGACTAATGGTATGTCTACGCTACAAAGTTTTGCCAAAGCAAATTGTCGGCATACAGCCACTACAGTTTGTACATCTTTTGTGCGTGTGGCTACTTATCTCCTTGTGCTGAGGCTGCATGTACTCACCAAGGGTGCTTTTGTTATACACAGTGGGTTGCACAATGGTTAAGTGTCCCAGTGAGCGACCCCCCACCATTCAACCTGCCGCTACCATTGGGTAGTTTTGGCACAGCATGGTGAAGCAGAAATGAACAACACAACGGTGACTGGGAGCAAGAGGTCAAATTCCCAAAATGCAAAGAACATTGCATGGGAGAACATCCCATAATATTATATGTATCCCATCATTTCTGTGTCTAGTTTCAATTTCCCATGAACTTGGGCAGGGTTTGCTGTTGTCCGTCAGCTCTGACAGAAGCACGGCGCTTGCTCAGCTCTGCACTGTTGTCATAAGCATGGCAAGCACGGGACACATGAGTCTCAGGTATTTGCAGAGCTGATGAAAGAACTATGGGGAACATCAGGATTTCTTTGAGGACAGATTGCTGTGGAACATAGCATGAACCAATTGTTGGTCAGTGTAGGTGAAGCTGGGGTTGTCCATGCTTTCCTCCAGTGTGGAGTAGTAGGGCTAGGTGTGCTGGCCCTGAGGCTATGTGGAATGCTAGGATGAAGTTCTCCACCAGATTCAATGATAGTCAAGCCTGGAATTGTTGAAACTGGAGGTCCACAAGAGACTTCAGCACCTGTGTTTGCTGGTGGAGAAGCTCCATTATTCCTGGTGCATCTCCGTCTCCTTTTCCTGAGTGTGAGACAGTTGGGGGGAAAATCCCGTCCAGTGCAGGGCAAGTGCGCCCTATCATAGCGAGTCAATATACTTGCCCTTCTTAGCAGGGCAATGAGGTCTAATGCCTAGAGTCAATGTATTCGCCGCTAATAGCTGGGCAGAGTGGCCTAATGGCCAAAGTAGGTTTGCCCCTCTTAGCAGGGCAGTAAGGTCCAGTGGTCACAGTCTATAGATTTGCCCCTGTTAGTGGGGCAGTAAGGCCTAGCAGCTACAGTCAGTAAATCTGCCTCCGGGCAGTTACGGAGTGGCCGGAGTCAGTAAATTTGCCCTGATCAACAGGGCAGTGTCATCCAATGGTCACAGTCAATTGATTTGCCCCAGTTAACAGGGTTATAAGGCCTAATGGCCAGCATCTATAGTTTTGCCCTTCTCAGAAGGGCAGTAAGGCCTAGTGGCCAGAGTCAGTCAGGAAGGGAGGGAGGAATATGGTGGCCTGGGTAGGGGGTTCCAGGCCCTTCCTCTGCACTGGACTCCAGCCCAGGGCCCTGGTAGTGGCAGACATATGTGTCACTGAGTCAGCGGAGGGTGTGTGTGTGGAAGGGTGGTTCCAACCAAAACACACTGACTCAAAAGTCCAGTTCACTAACCAGGCCAATATCTAATGCCCCATGGCTGCTTCCTACCGTAGTTCCCATTGCTTTGGTCTGGGCATCTCTGCTGTCTCCAGGTTCCCAGGTCTGTTCTATCCCCGGAAATTCCTGATGCAGCAAAGTTTCCATAGGTACCTCCACATCTGCCTGGGTTACAGAATCTCTAGCATGCACAGCCTTGGGTTTCAGCTGATCCTGGGCTGGAGCCAGTGGAGTACATCCTTCCTCCCTGGCGGTCAGCCACAACTGAACTGAGTTGCTCCCTTTATACTAGTGCCCCTGGAACATGCCCAGTAAAGTGAAGGGGGCATGGTTTCCTCAACCCACAATGTAGGGCTAACCCTTCCTCATCCAGTGCGGAGCAAGTGCACCCCATCATACACTCTCCCCTTTAAGAGTGGATCTCACAGAGGTTCGGTGTCTCTTTCCTCGCTCTTCTGCCAAGAAAAGGAGTCTGCATTGCTGTGCATCACTTGGAAATCATAAGGTTGTAGGGATAAGTACCATCACATTATTCATGGGTTGGTTTCCTTCATGTGATGTACCCAGCAAAGGGATGCATGTTCAGTAACCAGCCAGAATGTGTTCCCCAATAGGTAGTATAATAAATAGTCTAATGCCCACTTGATGACTAAGATCTCTTTCTCTATAGTTGAGTAACGGGTTTCTCTAGGGAACAGTTTTCAACTCAAGTACAATATAGTATGTTTTTCTCCATCATTTCCCTGAGACAGTACAGCCCCAAACCCTACCCCAGATGCGTCAATCTGCAGGATAAAGGGTTTCTGAAAGTTGGGGTGGACCAAGACTGCGCTCCTGGATGAGCCATTCTTTTAAGGCCTGAAAGGCTGCCTCACATTCCCCAGACTACTAGACTTTCTGGGGTTGTAACTTACTCATCAAGTCAGTCAGGGGGGCTGTCAAAATTGCAAAATCCAGTATAAAATGCTGGTAATATCCAGCTATGCCAAGGAATTGCTCCACCTGTCTCTTTGTTGTAGGTGCAGACCAGTCCTGCAGCACTTGTACCTTACCAACTAAGGGTTGTAGCTCTCCACCCCCTACAGTATAACCAAGGTAGGTTACTTCAATCTGCCCTTTGCTGTGAGTCCTGCCTCCCTCAATGTGTGGAGGATTTCAGAGATATGTTGAAGGTGGTCTTCCCAGCTGGTGCTATACACCAGGGGTCTTCAAACTTTTCCCCCCGCGGCCCCTTTCCACGGAGGGAAAAGTCTGGTGGCCCCTGGCGGGTATGTCCACCGAAATGCCGCCGCAGAAAGCGGAAGCTTCCTCTTTCTGTGGCGGCATTTCGGCGGGACTGAAATAGCCCGCCCGGGAGTTTAGCGGTCTCCTGGGGGGATCAGTGGCAGCACCAGGGTCTCACACACTCCAGTTTGAAGACCACTGCTATATACGACAATGTCATCAATATAAGCAGCAGCATATTGTCCATAGGGGTTGCAGTATCCGATCCATTAGCTGCTGGAAGGTGGCTGCTGCCCCACGTAACTCAAATGGAATGGTTACAAATTGGTATAGGCCGAAGACAGTTGGGAAGACCATCTTTGTACATGAGGTTAGGGTCAGAAAGATCTGCCAATACCCTCTGATGAGATTCAAAGTCACCAGGAAATAAGATGGGGGAGTCATAACTCTAATGGGAAGTTTATTTACACACTTACCCCAGATTTCTTCTCCTGCTTCAGGCTCACCCATGTTTGACTGTAAGACTGGCTGGATTGCAGTGGAGTCAAAAATAAGTCCTTGCTCATGGCACACCTGGACTCTCCTGGTCTCCTGTCCCCCACACTCCTCCTCCTCCCCTTCCTTGTCTACCTCCCCATCCTTATTGTTCCCAACAGGGACCTTTCACTGGGTTCCTCAGAGATATTAGAGAGAGTCCAGTGGATGGCAATGAAAATGATCAGGGGGCTGGGACACATGACTTACGAGGAGAGAACTGGGGTTATTTAGTTTGCAGAAGAGAAGAGTCAGAGGGGATAGCAGCCTTCAACTACTTGAAGGAAGGTTCCAAAGAGGATGGATGCCACAGTGGTAGCAGATGACAGGCCAAGGAGTCATGGTCTCAGGTTGCAGTGCGGGAGGTCTAGGCTGGATATTAGGAAACACTATTTCACTAGGAGGGTGGTGAAGCACTGGAATGGGTTCCCTAGGGAGGTGGTGGAATCTCCCTCCTTAGAGGTTTTTAAGGCCCAGCTTGACAAAGCCCTGGCTGGGGTGATTTAGTTGGGATTGGTCCTGATTTGAGCAGGGGATTGGACTAGATCAGGGTTTCTCAAACTGGGGGTTGCGACCTCCTCTGGGGGTCGCCGAGTGCTTCCAGGGGGGTCGCGAGCTCCCAGCGATGCTTAAAAGCCACCGAATGAATTACTTCCGCATTCAGCGGCATTTTGGCAGACATACCGAGTGTTCCGTTTGGCTGCAGTTGGGAGCGCTTGGCATGTCTGCCGAAAAGCCACCAAATGTGGAAGTAATTCATTCAGTGGCTTTTCGGTGGACATACAAGGGTCTGCCGCAGCAGCCAAAGAATGTAAAATGGGTTGCGGTTCTCAAAAGTTTGAGAACCGCGGGACTAGATGATCCCCTGAGGTCAACTTCCAACCCTGATATTCTATGATTCTATGAGTGTCTGTAGTCACGCTGTATTGACCTGTAAACATCAATCAGGGAGGTGGTGTTACTATGTCAGAGCAACGGGGTACTTACATCAGTACTTACTTGTGCATGTGTCTACACTTAAATTTGAGTGTAGACACATGCACAAGTAGGTCAACACAAGACAGCTTACATCAGTGGTGGGCAACCTGTGGCCCATGAGGGTAATCTGATTGTGGGCAGCAAGACATTTTGCTGATGTTGACCATCCACAAGCACGTCCCCCACCCCCATCCCTGCAGCTCCCAGTGGCCATGGTTCACCATTCCCAGCCAATGGGAGCTGCGGGAAGCAGCAGACCACAGGGATATTTGGAATAAAAAAGTCTCTTTTTGGAAACTTCTTTCATCTTTATTAGCTCACAGCATATGTTGTCTGGGTCTGACATCATTCACAGATAATAGCAAAGGTGCATTTGCAGTGTTATATTACTACAAACATGGCACTCCTTACAAGGTTCATACTGGGGTGCAAAAAACAATGCCAGGCAGTGCACACTACATCAACTACTCTGGCTCACTATTACAATGGTCTTTTAATGCCTCCCTGAGCCATAGAGCTCCCGATGAGCTATTCTTATTGGTCAATTCAGAATTGGCAGACAACCATTCCATCTCCATCTGTGACGGGGCAGACCAGCCCCGCACTAGCCCAGGCAGGGACAGGCCAGAAGCACTGGCAGCGGAAGTCCCACCCCCGCAGTATTGGGCATGCTCCAAGTGCTCTGGCTGTATAAAAGGAGGGAACCCCACTCATTCTGGGCTGGTAGCTGTAGGAGAAGGACGTGCCTGGGGAGCTCCTGCGGAGAACCAGCCACAGCCCCTGAAGGAGCCGGAATCAGAGGCCTACCTTCACCTGCCTGAAGCCCAGGGATGGGAGCATCCAGAGAGGACGACTGACCCAACAGTTCGCGGAGGAGCTGGAGACGCTATCGACAGAGCCAGTATGAAGCGACCCAGGGAGAGTGGTGGAGTGGTACCTCCCACTCGGGGACACTCAGCGTGTTTCGGTTGGACCCCCTCGCTGAGCCTGTGGCTAGGTGCAACACCACTGTTAGGGCCTTGGTTCGGGGCCTGGTGGAGTCAGGTGGGCCCGGGCCCCCCTCTCTAGGCCACCACACCCCTATGTGGCCGACCCCCCTCGTTATAGACTCTCGCTAGTAGGCTGCTTTGCCCTGCAACCCGGGCGAATCTACAGACTCTGGCCATTGGGCCCATACTACTCCATGACGAGGGGCAACTCTATAGACTCTAGCCACTAGGCTCCATCACCCTGCTACTCAGGGGCGACTATAGACTCTGGCCACTAGGCTCCATCACCCTGCTACTCAGGGGCGATTATAGACTCTTGCCGCTAGGCCACTTTGCCCTGATACTCAGAGGTGACTACAGACTCTGGCCGCTAGGCCGCATCACCCTGATACTCAGGAGCGACTATAGACTCTGGCCGCTATGCATTGATACTCAGGGGTGACTACAGACTCTGGCCATTAGGTCACGCTGCCCTGTAACCTGGACAGCTTTACAGATTGTGACCGTTAGGCCATGCTACCCCGGCCCAAGAGGCCTGAACCGTCACTCCATCCTCCACCCCAACAGAAACGTGTCCCGCTTTGCTTCACAGATATAAGGAAGCACAGAGCAGATAGGTACAACCATTGGGAAATTTTTTTCACAGAGATCAGATCTCATGAGTAGTCAGCACCAGAAGCCTTTCAAATGGCTAAAGGCACATTCAACGGTCATTCTGCACGTGCTGAGCCTGTAGCTGAAGCGCTCCTTGCTGCTACTAAGTTGGACAGTTTGATGAGCCACATGAGTAGGGGTAGGGCTGGGTCTCCCAGGATCATTATTGGCATTTCAACATCCCTGCTGCTAATCCTCTGGTCTGGAAAGAAAGTCCCTGCTTGCAGCTTTCGGAACAGTCCTGTGTTCTTAAGGAGGCGTGTGTCAAAATAGGGATATGCATGACATCTATCACCTAACTGCAGTTTGGGAACTCCATTGCTGCACAACCATCCATTATGTCCTGCAAATTGACAAGAGTCACAATCCTGCATAGCAGGATGTTACTAATGGCCCTGCACGCTTGCATCACAGAAACCTCCAAGGTGGATTTCCCAGCTTCACACTGATTCTTGACCGATCAATAGCAATCTGGCATTGCAAGCTTCCACACAGCAATTGCCACTTGCTTCTTCACTGTCAGTGCAGCACTCAGTTTGGTGTTTCTGTATGGGATGTGTGGTCAAGTTCAGCACACAGATCCAGGAATGTGGCCTTGCCCATCCAACAATTCTGTGGTCACTGCTCATCTTTCCAGACCTGCACAACAATGCAATCCCACCAGTCAGTGCTTGTTTCTCAGGCCCACAACTGGTGCTCCACTATCTGCAGCTGCTCTGTGAATGCCACCAGAACCTTGAATTGTTTCTTTCTATATCTCACAGCAAGCTGGCCGCCAAGGAATTGTCATGTTTCCCAGGGCTTCTCTGACGGCTCCGCAAATACTGCAGGATCAGGAGCACTGTGGTCACAATGCTCATCACAACTTAATATGGATTTTTATCAATTCTTATTAAAAGTTTTAAATAAAAAGGTAATAATTTGCCTGTTTAAATGTTTAACTCTTTTGTTTAACTCTATCTGTTTTCTAAAATGCATTACTTTAATAAATTTAAGCTCTTACTGCTTTATCTTACATAGTTTAAAATACAATTCTGGCACCATTTATCTTTAACTGTAAGTTTGCCCTGTATGTTGTCCTGTGTTGTATGTTGTGTATATCAAATGACAACTTTTTTTGGTTTAATTTTGTTGCAACAAAAGTCAATTTTATGAATCTTTAAAATAAAAGTGGCACCACATTGATTTTAATTTTAATATAATTTTAATATTTTAATAGTGTGGTTAGGTTATTACCATCATAATGCCAATTTTTTTACACAGCTCAGAAAGGCCTCAGTTATCAATATACAGAATCATATAATCATAGAATATCGGGGTTGGAAGGGACCTCAGGAGGTATCTAGTCCAACCCCCTGCTCAAAGCAGGACCAATCCCCAATTAAATCATCCAGGGCTTTGTCAAGCCTGACCTTAAAAACCTCTAAGGAAGGCGATTCCACCACCTCCCTAGGTAACCCATTCCAGTGCTTCACCACCCTCCTAGTGAAAAAGTTTTTCCTAATATCCAACCTAAACCTCCCCCTCTGCAACTTGAAACCATCTGTTACCACTGAGCCCAGTCTAAATCAGGGGTAGGCAACCTATGGCAAGCGTGCCGAAGGGACACACAAGCTGATTTTCAGTAGCACTCACACTCCGGGTCCTGACTACCAGACTGGAGGGGCTCTGCATTTTAATTTAATTTTAAATGCAGCTTCTTAAACATTTTAAAGACCTTATTTACTTTACATACAACAATAGTTTAGTTCTATATTATAGACTTATAGAAGGAGACCTTCTAAAAACATTAAAATGTATTACTGGCACACGAAACCTTAAATTTGAGTGAATAAATGAAGACTCAGCACATCACTTCTGAAAGGTTGCTGACCCCTGGTCTAGATCCATCCTCTTTGGAACCCCCTTTCAGGTATTCAAAAGCAACTATCAAATCACTCCTCATTCTTCTCTTCTGCAGACTAAACAATCCCAGTTCCCTCAGCATCTCCTCATAAGTCATGTGCTCCTACCTCCTAATAATTTGTGTTGCCCTCCACTGGACTCTTTCCAATTTTTCCACATCCTTCTTGTAGTGTGGGCCCCAAAACTGGACATAGTACTCCAGACGAGGCCTCACCAATGCCGAATGGAAGGGAATGATCACATCCCTCAATCTTCTGGAAATGCCTCTACTTATTCAACCCAAAATGCCATTAGCCTTCTTGGCAACAAGAGCACACTGTTGACTCATATCCAGCTTCTCATCCACTGTAACCCCTAGGTCCTTTTCTGCAGAACTGATGCCTAGCCATTTGGTCCCTAGTCTGTAGCAGTTCATGGGATTCTTCCGTACTAAATGCAGGACTCTGCACTTGTCCTTGTTGAAACTCATCAGATTTCTTTTGGCCCAATCCTCTAATTTGTCTAGGTCCCTCTGTATCTTTTCCCTAGCCTCCAGCGTATTTACCACTCCTCCGCCTTTAGTGTCATCTGCGAACTTGCTGAGAGTGCAATCCACACCATCCTCCAGATCATTAATGAGGAAATTGAACAAAATTGGCCCCAAGACTGACCCTTGGGGCACTCCACTTGATACCAGCTGCCAACTACACATGGAGCTATTGATCACGACCCATTGAGCCCGATGATCTAGCCAGCTTTCTATCCACCTTATAATCTATTCATCAACCCCATAATTCTTTAACTTGCTGGCAAGAATACTGTGGGAGACCGTATCAAAAGCTTTGCTAAAGTCAAGGACTAGCACATCCACTGCTTTCCCCTCATCCACAGAGCCAGTTATCTCATCATAGAAGGCTATTAGATTAGTCAGGCATGACTTGCCCTTGGTGAATTCATGAATCAAAGGGGTAGCTGTGTTAGTCTGGAATTGCAGAAGTGACAAAGAGTCCTGTGGCACCTTAAAGACCAACTAAAGTATTAGAGCATAAGCTTTCGTGGGTTAATACCCACTTCGTCGGATGCATGCAGTGGAAGAATCCAGGGGCAGGTGTAAATAGGTAGGCAAGAGCCAGGTTAAAGATAACACCAGCTGTTATCTCTAATCAGAGAGGGTGAGGTGTTCCTCTAGCAGCTGAACTGGAGGTGTGAACAGCGAGAGAAGAGAAACTGCTCTTGTAGTTAGCTAGCCATTCAATATCTCTGTTCAGTCCCAAACTGATTGTGTCAAATTTGCAAATGAATTACAGCTCTGCAGTTTCTCTTTGCAGTCTGGTCTTAAAGATTTTTTGCTGCAAAATGCTGACCTCTAAGTCTTTCATGGTGTGTGCAGGGAGATTGAAGTGTTCTCCTACAGGTTTTTGTATATTGCCATTCCTGGTATCTGATTTGTGTACATTTATCCTTTTTCGTAGCGACTGTCCAGTTTGACCGATGTACATAGCAGAGGGGCATTGCTGGCACATGATGGCGTATATTACATTGGTAGATGTGCAGGTGAATGAACCAGTGATGGTATGGCTGATCTGGTTAGGTCATGTGATGGTATTGCTGGTGTACATATGTGGGCAGAATTGGCATTGAGGTTTGTTGCATGGATTGGTTCCTGAGTTAGAGTTATTATGGAGCGGTGTGCTGTTGCTGGTGAGAATATGCTTGAGGTTGGTGGGTTGTCTGTAGGCCAGGACTGGCCTGCCTCCCAAGGCCTGTGAAAGAGAGGGATTATTGTCCAGGATGGGTTGTAGATCACTGATGATGCATTGGAGAGGCTTTAACTGAGGACTGTAGGTGATGGCCAGTGGTGTTCTGTTGTTTTCTTTCTTCGGTTTGTCTTGCAGCAGCAGGCTTCTGGGTACACGTCTGGCTCTGTTGATCTGTGAATCCAGGCTGACTGTTCCTGATCACTTTCCTCTCCTCTAAGTGCTTCAGAATTGATTCCTTGAGGATCTGCTCCATGATTTTTCCAGGGACTGAGGTGAGGCTGACTGGCCTGTAGTTCCCCGGATCCTCCTTCTTCCCTTTTTTAAAAGATGGGCACTAGGCTCTTCTCAGTGGTGGCAGATGACAGAACAAGGAGAAATGGTGTCACATTGCAGTGGGGGAGGTCTAGGTTGGATATCAGGAAACATTATTTCACTAGGAGGGTGGTGAAGCACTGGAATGGGTTACCCAGCAAAGTGGTTGAATCTCTATTCTTAGAGGTTTTTAAGGCCCAGCTTGAGAAAGCCCTGGCTGGGATGTTTGGGTTTGCTCCCATGGGCGGTGAGTTCTATGGGCGCATGGTCCGTGGACACCAGGAATATTCCTGGTGGCCAGGCACCACGAGCCTGGCTCCAAAACTGTCTGAGGCCAGAACTCTCCCTTGGCCCTGCCTTCCAGCTTGGGTGCCCCCCATCTCACATCCCCGGGCCATTTAAAACTGCCCTACTCACCACTGGCAGCGCAGCAGAGCTTAGCGACTTTCTGCCTGCTCACTCCACATGGCTGCTGGCCCCTCCCTGTGGCCCCTGGGTAGGGTGGGTCTGTGTCCCGCCCAAGCGCCCCAGCGGCCAATGGGAAGATGCAGAGGAGGTGCTGGGGGGGTAGCAACATATGAAAACTCCTCCCTCTCCCGCCTAGGAGCCCCAGGTAAATGCCGCACCGCTCCACCCCCTCCCAAAGCCTGCACCTCAGCTTTCAGCCTCCAAACTCCCTCTCAGAGCCTACACCCTGTCCCTCCGCACCCCCTTCCATCCCTAAGTTCCCTCCCAGAGCCTGCATCCCCACCCCCAGCCCCAGCCCATAGCCTACACCCAAACTCAGTCCCAGAACCTGCACCCCTCATCCCCTCCTGCACCCCCAGCACCTGCCCTAGCCTGGAGCCTGCACCCAAACTCCATCCTGGAGCCTGCACCCCTACCCCCTTCCCACACACCCTTGCCTGTCCTCAAATGCCCTCCCAGAGCCTGCACCCCTCACCCCCCCAGAGCCTGTCCCCAGTACCCAAACTCCATCCCAGAGCCTGCACCTCAGACTCCCGCACCCAAATTCCCTCCCAGAGGCCACCCTCTCACCGATTCTGCCCCAGCCCAAGGCCTACACCCCAGACCTCCTCTCCACACCCAAACGCCCTACCAGAGCCTTAGGCAAGTGGGGGTGGAGCTTGCGGGGGGTTGGTACTGGACATCACCAAAATTTCTACAAACCTGCCGCCCCTGGTTGGTCCTGCTTTGAACAGGGGGGTGGAGGTTGGACTAGATGACCTCCTGAGGTCTCTTCCAAGCCTAATATTCTATCATTTTATGATTAGGGAACATTAGAAAAGGAAAATTGCCTGATCTTATTAGTAATGAACAGCTAACTGGCATTGCCCTCAGTGTATAACAAAACAGGCATATGATGGGGTAGGTGTCCCCATCCAGTGCGGAGCGAGTAAATCCCATCCCTCAAGCTGTCCTTTACCTTGAGGAGTTGTGACCTATGGACTAAAATCAATAGGGTAACCCTGGTTCTCAGGGCAGTGGGGCATACTGGCTGGAGTCAATATAGTTACTCTGATTCACAGGGCAGTGAGGTTTATCCTGATTTGAAAGGCAGCACGGTCGAGCAGCCAGAGTCAATGGAGTTGCCCTGCTGCTGTTCTGCCACTGTCAGCAGGGCTCCAACCAAAACATGCTAACTTCCCACTGGACTATATCTAGTCCCTCCCCGCCCTACTTCCAACCCTATCTTTCGGAGCTGTAGTTGAAGCATCATCAGGGTTTCTGGGATTTTGAGTGTGTGTAGGTCCCAGTGACTCTGAACCCTCTCAGACATCCCCAGGTACTTGGGCATTGGTCTGAGTCTCTGTGGCTCCAGCTTCCACAGTCAGGGCTTCCAGCTGCTCCCAGGCTGAAGCTGGCAAGGAGTCTCCTTCCTCCCTGGTGGTCAGCCCAGACTGAGCAGGGCTCCTCCCTTTTATACTAGGGCTATATCCGAAGCATTCAGAGTAGGGATTTATTTATTTTTTTTTTGAATGGAGATCTACCTGTCTCATAGAGCTGGAAAGACTTTGAAAGGTCATGGAGTCCAGTCCCCTGCCTACACTAGCAGGAACAAGTACTGTCCCCTGACAGATTTTTTGCCCCAGATCCCTAAATGGCCCCCTCAAGTATTGACCTCACAACCCTGGGTTTAGCAGGCCAATGATCAAACCACTGAGTTATCCCTCCCCTCAAATTAGTGTAATGACTAATTAATGCATTTTCCTAGTTAAGTCTCTTTTACAGATTCTTATTAACTGTTAGACATAGATCCACTAAATTGTCACTACAAAAGGTTTTTTTTTCTCCTGCTAATAATGACTCATCCAAATTAAACAGCCTCTTAGAACTGGTATGGTAATTTACAACCTTTTTTTGCTTTCTGTGTGTATAAATGCATCTTACTTCTGTTTGTTCCATTCTATGCATTTGATGAAGTGGGCTATAGCCCACGAAAGCTTATGCTGAAATAAACTGGTTAGTCTCTAAGGTGCTACAAGTATTTCTCGTTTTATTTACAGATACAGACTAACATGGCTGCTATTCTTAAACATCCTAACTGAGGCACATGTTATTCAAAACAATCTTGCTCAGTGTCTGGCTACAGTGCTGAATCCTGACACTGCAATATTTAATAAATTAGTTATTGTCCATACAGCAGGTGATCTAGAAGACAACATCTACAAGAAACAACAGGCTCTATAACATCTATGGGTATATCACGAAGCAATGCAAATCTGAAGAGCATCGCACATGGCTTGTTATGCCAGGAAAGATGCTGACATCACAACTCCAGTGTGTAGCCACAATGTTTCAGGCCAATCTAAGGGAACAGAGACCCTAATTGCTCCTGTCTCCTACCCAGAAAAGCCTACCAGATGGTGACAAACAGTATGAAGGATAACTATAGGCGCCAATTCCATGGGTGCTCTGGGGCTGGAGCACCCACGGGGAACAATGGGTGGGTGCTCTGCACCCATCGACAGCTCCCCTCCCTGCCCCCCTGCCCCAGCTCACTTCCACTCTGCCTCGCCTCCTCCCCTGAGCGCACCATCACATCCTGCTTCTCTCCCCTCCCTTCCAGTGCTTGTGCTGCGAAACAGGTGTTTTGTGCAGCAAGCCTGGAAGGGGTGGGGAGGAGGGGGAACATGGTGCGCTCAGGGAAGGAGGTGGGGCTGATGCGGGGATTTGGGGAGGGGTCCAGAAGGGGGGGTGGAGTTTGGGCGGGACTTTTGGGCAGGGGTGGAGTCGGAGGGACACCCACCGTTGCCAAGAAAACTTGGCCTCTGTGAAGGTAACCTATAACATGAATGGTCAGTACTGTGTAGTAACTAATTACAAGAAATTTATATAAGAAGGCCTTATTTATGATGTCACTACACCAAATTCTTGTTTACTCCTCATGTACTTAGCACTGTGGGACACACTGTAATAGTGCCTAAGCCAGTTTTTCAAAATGAATATAAGACTACACCTCTCAACTATAAAGTCCTGGACCTAATATTCCCAGGCCCATTATATGGGACTAAGAACAATTAGAATAGAAAACCATCCACAGGTTGTATGAAGGAAAGTGCAGACCATTGGACACATGGGGCATGAATATGGGGACGGGTAAAGCAAAATGGCCAAAACAGTGTTTAGCCCATGGGTCGTTCTCAGTTCATACATTATGCTTTTCTGGGATGATATGTAAACATCCTCCCCACAGAAGAGGGGAATGTAGGCTAGGGTTACCATATTTCAACAATCAAACAAGAGGACATGGGGGGGGAGCCCTGCCCTAGTCCCACCCTGCCCTACCCCCTCCCACTTCCTGCACCTGACTGCCTCCCCAGAACCCCCAACCTCCCCTGCTTCTTGTCCTCTGACTGCCCCCTCCTGAGACCCCCACCCTAACTTCCCCCTACTTCCCTACCCCCCCGTACCTGTTCCCTGACTGCCCCGACCCTTACCCACAACCCCACCCCCAGACAGACCCCCCCCAGGACTCCCACACCTATTCAAGTGCTCCCCACCCCCTGACAAGCCCTCTCAGAACCCCGGACCCATCCAACACCCCTGCTTCCTGTCCCTTGACTGCCCCGACCCCTCTCCACACCTCTGCCCCCTGACGGGCCCCCCCAGAACCCCCGACCCATCCAATGCCCCCTGCTCCCTGTCCCTTGACTACCCCCTCCAGAAACCCCCTGCCCCTTCTCCAAGCTCCTGACCCCCTTACCGTGCCACTCAGAACAGCATGTTGGGCTCCGCATGGAGCCCGACACACTGCCACACTCCCCCACGGAGCGCACAGCCCAGTCCCCGCCCCCACAGAGTGCCGCAGAGTAGCACACTGGGCAGCAGGGGAGGAGGAGCTCTACAGCTTCTGGAGACCCCAATACGAGTGGTGGGCCCAGCAATCTGAGGCTGTGGAGGAGCGGGAGAGGACGGGAGGAGAGGAGCTCTAGAGCTGCTGGTGGGTGCCCGGGGGGGGCTCTGAAGGGGGGGGGGGGGGGGGGGGGGAGGGGGGGGGGGGGGGCTCTGGCTGCCGGAGGCCCCGATGCAAGCGGCTCAATCCGGCTCGCTGCCCAGTCAGCCACACCTCGCTCTGCATTGGGGAGGGGGAATCCTGGACATTTTTAGATATTTACAAATCCCCACTCCATGCTATTTTTAATCCAAAAAGCCAGACGTCCTGGAGAATCCAGACAAATGGTAACCCTAATGTAGGCCTTGCTGGAGTCCTAAGTATAAGTAATAGTATGAACTGAAGGTTGTGAACCAAAGTAGGTCTGGTTTTGGCAAAATAACAATGTGCAAGGTGTCAGAGACCCAGCTAAGCACATTCCTGCCTGGAAAGGACTGTACCAAAATACTATGTAAACACATTCTTAAGAAGTGAGACAGTAAGACACCTAAGATAAGGAGGGGATGCCAAGATAATGGATGAGGATGTTTTGTTCTAACTAGAAGGTACAAGGAAAAGGATGGCAACTAACATGAGTGTAATGTGTAACTTGTTTGTATCAGTGTATAAGGGGAGAAATCATAGGAGAGGCGTCTTTGTACTTGCAGAGTGGACAGCATTCTGGTGTGCAGACTGAGCGGGTACTGTTGTCATGAGCATACATGTATTAGTGTCTCTCTAACCATTGACCCAGGGCACTACTACTGTGCTTCATTGACAATAAACCTGGCTGAGCACCGTCACTGCCAAACCAAGCCTGTGGCCTTTCTTTATAAGTAACATTGAGGTCTGCTACATCAGCTACCTGCATGACCTGCTAGTGCAGCTGGCAGCAGAGCTCCAAGAACAGCAGCACTGAGCTGCCATAACTATTTAGTAGCCTTACCAATTCCCCGCAGCACTTATCAACAGTTCTAATGAGCCTTAAATCCAGTGTCTTTATTAAATCCATGATTGTTCAATGTCTAGCAAAGTTATGAATTTAAGCTCTGAGGCTCATCTTTTGAAGGTGTTGTGCAGGTTTCTTTTGAGGACAAGGACTGAGAGGCCAGGTATGGAGTTATCGCTTTGTGAAAAGTGGTTGCCCCAGTTGATATAGTGTTTTTGTTTTTCATCATTTTTCTGTGAGATTTCATTTGAGAGCATAGTGACTGTCTCATTTCACCCACATAGCCATTTTGGGGGCATTTAGTGCACTGGACGAGGTACAGCACATGTTGTGATAAGCGTGTTTAGGTCTCGGGGATCTTGAAAGGTGTGTTGTGGGAGCTATTGACCATCATAGCAGTGGAGACATGTCTTGCAGACTTTGCATCTGTTATTATGGCAAGAGCGGGACTGCTTTGAGTTCCTCTGATCACCTTTCTTTGTCCTACTGCTGTAGAGGTATTAACTGTCCACTTCACCTTCAGTGGTTTCTTGCAACATGTGTTAATCCCTTGTATTTAGCTCTAAGACGGGGGTTCTCAAATTTTTGAGAACCGCGACCCATTTTTCCTTCTTCGGCTGCCGCGGCGGACCCTTGTATGTCCGCTGAAAAGCTGCCGAGTAAATTACTGCTGTATTCGGCGGCTTTTCGGCAGACATGCCGAGCGCTCCCGAAGTAGCTCGGCATGTCCGCCAAAAAGCTGCCGAATGCGGAAGTAATTCATTCGGCGGCTTTTAAGCGGTGGCAGGAGCTCGTGACCCCCCTGGAAGCGCTCGGCGACCCCCAGGGGGGTCGCGACCCCCAGTTTGAGAAACCCTGCTCTAAGAGTACCTTTCCCAGATCTGAAGAAGAGCATTTTGTAGCTAGAAAGCTTGTCTCTCCCCTCAGCAGAAGTTGGTTCAGTAAAAGATATTCCTTCATCCACCTTGTTTGTTTAATATCCTGGAACCAATACAGTTATAACAACACTGCAAACAAGTATTATTGTTACTAGCACACTGACAATCACCATATTATACAAAAGCTTTCAAGGGTTGATCACCTCAGAACTACAAACTCTGAGCAGTAAAAAGCCTGAAAAATGTGGGTTTCTAAAGAGCTTCCCTGTGGAAAATGATTTAATTTGTCAAAGTCACAATGACTTCTAGGCTGTGTCCTCCTAGAAATGCTGATCTCCTAACAGAATAGTTCTAATCAGAATCTGGGGCACTAATAGTATCTTAATAGCATGTTCCCAAAATAGACTCTCAACACCAGGGACATGCCATTCTTGTGGCACACAGCTGTCTTTTGTAATTAATTTCTGGAAGTCACAGGAAAGGGGCCTCAGTATGAAGGTAGGTGAAGGTCACTCTGTATGGAAATCATACAATTCCAGGACCTCATTCACCCTGCTCTAAAAAGTGTAACTCAGTTTATACCTATGGAATTACTCTAGATTTACACCAGGGTAAGTTGGAGCAGAACCTGGCCTCAGACAGAAAGTGCTGCTGGGACATAAAGTGATAGTGACCCTCTAATGTGAATGATGCCACTGAAGTTTAGACTATAACTAGAGCATGATTAGATAACACAGTCTGACCTGCTGTTTTCAGAGCCTGGTAATTGCAAATTTTAGGAGGTAAATTTCTTTCTCAGGCCCAAACCCCATATTACAACAGTATCCTGGCACAATGCCTCTATAGCTGCTAAGTGCTGCTAAGGAAAAAATATGATTCAAATTCAATGCTCCTAATTAGGTCACATCAAACATTAGAATATTATCACACATTTATTACAGGTGGCACAAACAGCCATGCCTACGCTTAAGGTGACCCAACACTTTCCATCAGAAGACCTTGTTTTGAGTTGTTTATAATTTTGCCAAACTTTAACCATTTGTGCTGAAGTTTTCCATGCTGTGTGTCTGCCTCTGGCTGTGAGGGTTTATTTAGAAAATTTCAGCAAAAATGGTGCAGTCATTTCAGAGAATGAGTGCGAGGGAAAATGTTGCTTTGCTCTTGTTTAAAAAAAAATGACAACAGAGGAGCTCTAGAGCAGTGGTGGTAATGTATGGCCCACAGGCCACAGGCAGACCATCAGGGTAGTCTGATTGTGGGCTGCGAGACATTTTGCTGATGTTGACTGTCGCAGACACAGCCCTCTGCAGCTCCCAGTGGCCATGTTTCGCCCTTCCCGGCTGATGGGAGCTGCGGGAAGTGGCGGCCACCATGTCCTTCTATTGTTTTTCCCCTTAGACTTGCTTCCCATGGGATCTTACCTACCAACTCCGTCAGTCTGTTTGCTAAAGTCTGCCTTCTTGAAATCCATTGTCTTTATTTTGCTGTTCTCCCTCCTACCATTCCTTAGAGTCATGAACTCGACCATTTCATGATCACTTTCACCTAAGCTGCCTTCCACTTTCATATTCTCAATCAGTTCTTCCCTATGTGTCAAAATCAAATCTAGAACAGCCTTCCCTCAGTAGCTTGCTTCACCTTCTGAAATAAAAAATTGTCTACAATATATTCCAAAAACGTATTGGATAATCTTTGCCCTGCTGTGTTATTTTTGCAACAGATGTCTGGGTAGTTGAAATCCCACATCACCATCAAGTCCTGTGCTTTGAATGGTTTTGTTAGCTGTTTAAAAAAAGCCTCATCCACCTCTTCTTCCTATTTTGGTGGTCTGTAGTAGACCCCTACAATGATATTGCCCTTGTTTTACCCCTTTTATCCTTACCTAGAGACTTTCAACAAGTCTGTCTCCTATTTCCATCTCGATTATAGTCCAGGAGTAGACATTTCTAATATATAATTTAGGTTTTGCCTAATATATAAGGCAAAGCCTCCTCCCTTTTTTCCCTGCCTGTCCTTCCTGAGCAAGCAGTACCCTTCTATACCAATATTCCAGCCATGTGTATTATCCCACCAAGTCTCTTTGATGAGAACTATGCCATAGTTGTGTTTATTTACTAGCATTTCAAGTTCTTCCCGCTTATTCCCCATACTTCTCATTTTAGTATGTAGACATCTAAGACACTGATTTGATTCCACCCCTCCCCCGCAAGTTCTGTCTTGTCTCTCCTTTATCCTTGCAATAATAGCCCATACTCCTCACAAATTCCAAACTTTTCCCAGGTCTCTATGTTCTTGATTTACTGTGGGCTTTGGTCACCTGCCCCCTTCAAACTTAGTTTAAAGCCCTCTTCACTAGGTTAGCCAGTCTGTATCCAGATATGCTCTATCACTTCCTCACTAGGTGGACCCCATCTGTACTGAGTAGTCCTTCTTCCTGGAACAGCATCCCGTGGTCAAGGAAGCCGAAGCCATCCTGGCGACACCATCTTTGTACCGAGGCATTCACCTCCAGGATGCATCTGTCTCTGCTGGGCCCCTACTTGTGACCAGAAGGATCAAAGAAAACACTACCTGTACTCCCAAAATCCTGTAGTCACTTCTGATCTGCTGAGGGTCATACCTCACAGTATCATTAGTGCCCACATGGATGAACAGTGTCATGGGATAAGAGGGAAGATCCTTTCATGGATTGAGAACTGGTTAAAAAAAAGGTAGGAATAAATGGCAAATTTCCAGACTGGAGAGAGGTAACTAGTGGTGTTCCCCACCGGCCAATCCTAGGACTAATCCTATTCAACTTATTCATCAATGATTTGGAGGAAGGGGTAAACAGTGAGGTGGCAAAGTTTGCAGATGATACTAAACTGTTCAAGATAGTTAAGACCAAAGCAGACTGTGAAAATCTTCAAAAAAACCTCACAAAACTAAGTAATTGGGCAACAAAATAGCAAATGAAATATAATGTGGATAAATGTAAAGTAATGCATATTGGAAAAAATAACCCCAACTATACATACAATATGATGGGGGCTAATTTAGCTACAGCTAGTCAGGAAAAAGATCTTGGAGTCATCATGGATAGTTCTCTGAAGCAGGGGGCTTCAAACTTTTCCCCCCGTGGCTCCTTTCCGCGGAGGGAAAAGTCTGGTGGCCCCCTGGGGGTATGTCTGCTGAAATGCCACTGCAGAAAGTGGAAGCTTCTGCTTTCCACAGTAGCATTTCAGCAGTACTAAAATAGCCCGCCTGGGAGTTCGGTGGTCTCCCAGGAGGGCTTGGCGGCAGTGCCGGGGTCTTGCGCACCACCTGGGGTTGGCTTGCGCACCGCACAGGGGGTGCGCGCACCCCACTTTGAAGACCACTGCTCTAAAGACATCCATGCATTGTGCAGCCACAGTCAAAAAAAGCAAACAGGATGTTAGGAATCATTAAAAAAGGGATAGAGAAGAAGACAGATAATAACTTATTGCCCTTATATAAATCGACGGTGAGCCCACATCCTGAATACTGCATACAGATGAGGTCTCCTCATCTCAAAAAGGATATACTGGCATTAGAAAAGGTTCAGGAAGGACAACTAAAATGATTAGCGGTTTGGAACAAGTCCCATACAAGGAAAGATTAAAAAGGCTAGGACTTTTCAGCTTGGAAAAGAGGAGACTAAGAGGTGATATGATAGAGGTATATAAAATTATGAGTGGTGTGAAGAAAGTGAATAAGGAAAAGTTATTTGCTTGTTCCGTAATATAAGAACTAGGGGCCACCAAATGAAATTAATGAGCAACAGGTTTAAAACTAATAAAAGGAAGTTCTTCTTCACACAGCGCACAGTCAACCTGTGGAACTCCTTGCCTGAGGAGGCTGTGAAGGCTAGGACTATAACAGGGTTTAAAAGAGAACTGGGTAAATTCATGGAGGTTAAGTCCATTAATGGCTATTAGCTAAGATAGGTAAGGAATGGGGTCCCTAGCCTCTGTTTGTCAGAAGGGGGTGATGGATGGCAGGAGAGAGATCACTTGATAATTGCCTGTTATGTTCACTAAGTCCGGGGCACCTGGCATTGGCCATTGTCAGTAGACAAGATACTGGGCTGAATGGACCTTTGGTCTGACATAGTATGGCCATTCTTTTGTTCATGAAGCAGATCAGCAGAAGAGACAGCGACACCATGAACTGGTGATAGCTGAGTTGAGAGGCAGAGGGACCCGTCCAGGGGTGAGTGGGGATGGTCCCTGGGATGCCAATTCTGCAGGGAACCTCGACACTAAATTGCTGCCCCAGGTTAATGAGAGGGGAGATGTAGGTGCCTGTGTTGCGACCTTTGGGAAGGCTGGCAATTGGAACCAGTCTGGCCTTGCGAAAAGGCTCTGGTGTCTAGCCCCCTTCATGGGTCCCAAGGCCTTAGAGCTGTTTAACCAGATGGGCATGGGGACAAACTGGCTGTCACTCCTGACCCCAGCATATATGTCTGCATGGACTCTCTGGAGCTCAGACCCCCAGTGGGAGTGGAAGGTGACAGTCAATGGGGACACATTCCTGGAGTGGCGAGATTCTGGGACAGAGAGAAGTGTTGTCAGGCTTCAGGTAGTGCAGCCTCCCCAGACGATGAGGGGCTGTGTGACCTGGGTGAAAGTCCCAGGGATGAAGCCCATCGCCCTGCCTATTGCCCAAATCCCCTTTCAGACACAGGTGGGGTCAGACTGGCTGGTAGCTGGGGTTTCCCAAGATATCAGCTGTGCAGTCCTGTTGGGGGATGACTGTGTCTCTTTGGAACAGGATCCAGGCCCTGCTCCTGTAATGGCTGAGGATTCTCATTTGAATCCAGGGAACCAGTCAGCTGAGACTGAAGCAGTCAGTGAAAATGCAAATGACCTGGCTGGCCGCAGGGAGGAGCTGCTAGGCTCAGGATGCCTGCCTGTAACCAGACCCCTGGGGCTGAGTGGCACAGAGAGATACTCCCCGCCCCCCTGCACATGGGGGAGGTGGCTCATTCTCACTGATGCTGCCTCCCCCACCCCCGACTCCCCGAGACAGTAAGAGCAGCGCTGAGCACCATGTCCCCACATCGGAGACTCCAGCTGAGTGTGGGGAACCCCAGCCAGGGCAGGACAGTTGCCAACCAGGGCTGCCTTGTCCAGAGGTGCAAAAGGCCTGGGACAAGGGTAAAGCAGCCCTGAGACACCTGCCTGTCATAGAGGAGCCTTTTCAGAAGGTGGCCACAGACATAGTGGGATCCCTCAGCGAGGTGACTCACAGGGAAAAAATACATTCTGGTGGGGATAGAGTCTGGTACCCGTTATCCAGAGGCAGCGGCTCTGTCCTCTATCAAGGCAGACACTGTGGCGGATGCACTGCTGACCATTTTAAGGAGAATGGGGTTCCCCAAGGAGGTCCTTGTTGTAGGAGCAACAGTGATCTGTATGCTATGTATACCTGTACGCTCAAAAAGTCAGTTACCCTCCCCCGCCTTGTCTCCTCTTCCTCTTTGAGTAGCTGTGAAGAGGCTTTCCCCCACCCATCCCTCTTGGAATGCCTGTGGGATGAATGGGCTGCTTCAGAAGAGCTCCAGGGTAGACAAGGTGTCTGGGACTCTAGGCAGTGCTCACGCACCCAGTGCATGGACTATGCATGGACACTGCCTGAGGTGGAGTGTGACCAACCAGATGCGACCAAGTCATCTCCAGTCACAGGCCGTGAGGAGCAGGACCTTAAAAGGGGAAGGGCCATATGCTCATGAGTGTATTCACAAGCTTATACCTCCTGTGAAAGCCCTTTGCGTGGACCACCTGGCCAGGGGTCCATTGTGTTGCATTCCATCACGCCTCAGGAAGACCTACCTTCATCACACCATCCATTGCTGCACTGTGGAACACTTATCTTGAAGGTTCCTGACATCTCCAGTGTCATGCCTGTCCTGTCCTGGGAGTATGAGTATGCAAGTGTGAGTGTGAACCGCCCCCCTTCTTATGAGCTTATCTATCAGTATAATAAACGTGATGCTTTCTGCCAAACTCTGGTGAGTCATTAGTTCTCCCTAAGCTTACTAGCTGGCCCAATTTTGAATAACAAGTCAACCTTACTCCAGTGCTTGTGGGAGGACTGTGGGGTTCAGCACACCTGAGCCTCAGCCTATCACTCTCAGTCCAACGGGCTGGTGGAGAGATTTAATGGGACCCTGAAGTTGATACTGAAGATTTTCCTGGGCCAGCTTCTGCAGGACTGGGACAAGTATTTACTCCCATCTGCTGTTCATGTACAGGAAGGTGCCCCTAGAACTCATGGGATTCTCTCCTTTGCAGTTGCTGTACGGGAGGGGAGTGAAGGGACCCCGGCCTTGGTGAGGGCCGAACGGGAGGGGAACACCTCCGTTGATGGAGAATCAGTGGTGGAATATGTACTGACTTTCTGGGAAAAGGTCACTGAGCTCATGGGTCTGGCCAGGGAGAACCTAGCCAGGGCCGATGGGAGGTAGAAAGTTTGGTATGACCACTCAGCCTATGGCACTGGGGACCAGGAGAGGGTTCTCATCCCAGTGAGGAAGACAAACTGCAAGTTGCCTGGGACGGGCCCTTCAAGATCATCAAGCAGCTGAATGAGGAGAATGATGTGGTGGAACTGCCCAACCGGGCAGTCAACATGATAGAGCTGTACTGTGACATAGAGAGGCTGGTACTGGTCATGTGTGGCAAGGTAGAGAAGGGGGAAGATCCCTTGGTGGGTCTTTTCCCTGAGACAGAAGCCCGCCCCTTGCTGGAATCAATTCCCCTCTCGGACCAGCAGGCAGAGATCAGAGAGGCACTTCATTCATACCAACAGCTGTTTTCCAACCAGCCTGGGCTCACTAATGGAGATGTCCACTGGGTGGAGACAGGAGCCAGCCCTCCCATCAGGCGTTCCCCATTCAGAGTAACTAGGACTACAGCCCAGGCCCTGGAGGGAGAAGTCAGAGATATGCTGACTTTAGGGGTCCATCCACCAGCCCCAGGGCCTCTCCCATGGTGCTGGTCCCCAGGAAAGATGGGTTGATCCAGTTCTGTGTGGCCTGTTGGAAGCTCAATGCCATCACCCTCTCGTGCCTGCCCATACTTAGGCCCAAGGCCATCCCTAGCCATTTGGGTGCCGTAAGCAGCCTCCCTCACCTCCCCGTGGGGTGGCTGTGTGGGGCCCCAGGCCTACCCCCACTCCAGGCTCTGGGAGGCAGGAGCTGTGGGGGGCCACTTTTGGGAGCCCCACAGGCAGGCCCAGCCTAAGCTTGTTTGCTGCCCTAGGCAGCGGCGGTATTTTGGTGGCAGTTTGCAGGGCCCCCATCTGCTTCAGTGGCATTTCAGCGGATGTACCCGGAAGTACACAGCTGCCATAAGCACCAAAACGCCACCCTAAAAAAACAGTACCACCCTAGGCTAGCACCTGGGTCACCTAATGCTTGCACCCACCCTGCCCACAGGCCCAGAGTGGCCTGGGGGATTAGTTGGGAGCTGGGAGGAGCCTGCTCCGTTTCCCTCACCCCGACGCCGGCACTGTCGCTCAGGGAAAAGGGTTTGGGGGAAGGGATCCCCACATCACTCACCATCAGCGGCGGGAAGCAGAGGGCGGTCCTTGCCCCGACCAAAGCGACATTGCTGGGGCTGGGGCAAGGGAAGCGGAGCAGGCTGGGGCTGCATCACTCTGCTTCCCGCCGCCAGTGCGTGCAGGGAAAGGATCGGCCTGTGCACTCGTGGGCAGCGGGAAGCTGGCGGAGTAGAGCGGGCTGGGGCCGGGCTGCTCTGCCTCCCCCCGCCGCTGGTGAGTGCGGGGGGGATCCCTTCCCTCAAACCCTCTCCCCTGAGCGACAAGGCTGAGGCCAGGGCGAGGGAAGCAGGGCGGGCGGGGGCTGCGTCGCTTCGCTTCCCGCTGCTGGCGTGTGTGGCCGGGGGGCAGCCTTTCCCCAACCCCTGCACTTACCGGCGGCAGGAAGCGGAGCAGCACGGCCCCATCCCGCTCCACTTCCCTCATCCCAGCCCCAGCCGTGTCACTTGGGTAAGGTGGGGGACTTGAGGAGAGGACCGGCCCCCACTCTCACTGGCAGCGGGGAGCGGAGCACCGTAGCTGGGAGCTGGTGGAGTAGAACAGGCTGGGGTCGCATCGCCCCGCTTCCCCCCGCTGCTGGTGGGCGCGGAGTTGCTGGGGGAAGAGGTGGAATGGGGGCGGAGCAGAGGGGAAGGGGAAGAGACGGGGTGGAGAGTTCCAGGGGCCCACACACCCTTAGGGACAGCCCTGCGCGTTGCAATGGGCGCAGCCCAAGGGGGGAGGCCAGCTATGGGGCTGGTGTTGCCACATATGGTGCCCCAAATTTCATGGTGCCCTAGGCAGCTGCGTATGCCTAAGGATGGCCCTGCATAGGCCTGATGAGGTCCTTGACAAGTTGAGGGGGACTCAGTACCCCCCAACTAGGGATCTCAGCAGAGGCTATTGGCAGGTATCTTTGGATCCAGATGCCAGTTTGAAACCTGCTTTTGTCACCCCTGTGGGGATGTACAAAACTCTGGTCCTACCTTTCGGCCTCAGGGAGGTGTCGGTCACTTGCCAGCACCAGGTGGATCAGTTACTGAGTGGGATTGAGAATTTTACCCCAGCGTACATTGATATTTGTGTTCTTAGCTAGCCCTGGGAGGACCATATGACTGAGGTGAAGAGGGGGCTTCGTTGCCTCCAGGATGACTGTAAAAGCTGGGAGGTGCAAGGTGGGGACGGCAGAGGTGTTGTACCTGGGCCACAAAGTGGGGAGCAGCTGCCTAAAGCCAGAGCCAGCCAATGTGGAGGCGATCAGAGATTGGCCTGCTCCCCCAACTAAGAAACAGGCTCAGGCCTATATTGGAATGGTGGGGCACTACCAGAGGTTTGTGCCCCACTTGAGCTCTGTGTCAGCTTCCCTCACTAAGCTATGCAAAAAGGGGAAGCCAGACAAGCTGGTCTGGACTAGGCAGTGCCAGAGGGCTCTCTGCATACTGAAGGAGGATCTGATCAAGGGCCTAGTGCTGGGAAACCCAGATTTTGACAAGCTCTTTATGGGGTTCACCAATGCCCCAGACACAGGGTTGGGCATTATGCCGATGCAGACTGATGCAAAGGGGGAGAAACAGCCCATCATGTACTGGAGCAGGAAGCTGCTGCCCCAGAAGCAGAGCTATGTGGCCATAGGGAGGGAATGGCTGGTCCTGGGGTGGGCTCTTAAAAGGCTACAGCTGGATCTATTTGGGCACCACTTCACTGTGTGCACTGACCACTTGCCTTGCTGTGACTTCACCAGGTGCAAGGGGCCAATGTTAAGCTCCTGAGGTGGAGTCTATTCCTCCAGGTGGTCCATGTTAAGGGGAGTGCAAATGTTATAGCTGATACTTTGTCCCAGAGAGGTGGGACTGAACTTTCTCAGGTCACTGGCTAAAGTGACCCAGCTCAGTTTGACCTCAAAGGAGGGGAGAGATATGACAAAGTGGGGATTTTCCCTTGTTAAGTTGTATGTGAGCCCATGTGAGTTTTACTGTTGAGCCTATGTGAGTTTTACTGTTTTCAAGAATACTGTATATGCCTCAGTTTTCCTGTGTGCTGCACCAAGGCCTCAGTGGTGGGAATAGGGTTGTGTGACTTTGGTTGAGACCCTCTGGGGTAGATGAGGCTGCTCCAGCTGCCTGCATGTATGCTATGGCTGAGGCCCTTCATAACCTGAGACCCAGGAGGGGGATGCAACTAGATGACGACCAAATGACTCTTTGCCCAGGAAGCGAGACAAAGACAAAGAGGAAGAGCAACAGGTGTATTGGAAGTTGTGTCACTGGAAGCTGGGCAATCTGCTTGGGAGGGCTGGAAGAGGGGGAATCCGAGGCATCTGGCCCAGGACTCTCCAACGCTTGCCTGAAAGTCACTGATTTGTGTGCTAACAAGTTCTGTTGTATGAACATAAGAACATAAGTAAGGCCGTACTGGGTCAGACCAAAGGTCCATCCAGCCCAGTATCCTGTCTACCGACAGTGGCCAATGCCAGGTGCCCCGGAGTGAGTGAATCTAACAGGTAATGATCAAGTGATCTCTCTCCTGCCATCCGTCACCCCCCTCTGACAAACAGAGGCTAGGGACACCATTCCTTACCCAGCCTGGCTAATAGCCATTAATGGACTTAACCTCCATGAATTTATCCAGTTCTCTTTTAAACCCTGTTATAGTCCTAGCCTTCACAGCCTCCTCAGGCAAGGAGTTCCACAGGTTGACTGTGCGCTGTGTGAAGAAGAACTTCCTTTGATTTGTTTTAAACCTGCTGTCCACTAATTTCAATGGGTGGCCCCTAGTTCTGCTATTATGGGAACAAGTAAATAACTTTTCCTTATTCACTTTCTCCACGCCACTCATAATTTTATATACCTCTATCATCTCCCCCCTTAGTCTCCTCTTTTCCAAGCTAAAAAATCCTAGCCTCTTTAATCTCTCTTCATATGGGACCCGTTCCAATCCCCTAATCATTTTAGTTGCCCTTCTCTGAACCTTTTCTAATGCCAATATAAGTGCTTTTCTAATGCCAAATTAAATGCCACAGTGTTGGGCTGCTGAGGTGTTGTTCCCACCACAGAAATGTTAAATGTTATTATATTATGATCACTATCTCCAAATGGTCCTGTTTTAGTTATCTCTTGGACCAGCTCCTGCGCTCCACTCAGGACTAAATCAAGAGTTGCCTCTCCCCTTGTGGGTTCCTGTACCAGCTGCTCCAAGAAGCAGTCATTTAAAGTATGGAGGAATTTTGTCTCTGAATTTCATTCTGAGGTGACGTACCCAGTCAATATGGGGATAATTGAAATCCCCCACCATTACTGAGTTATTTATTTTGACAGTCTCTCTAATCTCCCTTACCTTAACATTTCATCGTCACTATCACTGTCCTGATCAGGTGGTCGATAATAGATCCCTATTGTTATATTCTTATTAGAGCATGGAATTACTATCCATAGAGATTCTATGGAACATGTGGATTAATTTAAGATATTTAATTCATTTGATTCTACGTTTTCTTTCACCTATAGTGCCACTCCCCCACCCCCACGACCTGTTCTGTCCTTCCGATATATTTTATACCCCGGAATGATTGTGTCCCACTGATTGTCCTCACTCCACCATGTGTCAGTGATGCCTACTATATAAATATCTTCCTTTAATACGACGCACTCTAGTTCACTCATCTTATTATTTAGACTTCTAGCATTTGTGTACAAGCACTTTAAAAACTGGTCACTGTTTATTTGTCTGCCCTTTTCTGATGTGTCAGATTCTTTATGTGAAAGTTTCTCATCTGATCTGACCTCTCCTTTATACTTTACCATCCTCTCCTCCTGACTAAAACCTAGAGAATCTCTATCAGTAGACCCTCCTGTAAGAGAAGTCTCTATCCAATCCACATGCTCCTCTGCAGCAATTGGCTTTCCCCCATCTCTTAGGCTGGTCCTCACTAGGGCGGGGAATCAACTATAGATACGCAACTTCAGCTACGTTAATAACGTAGCTGAAGTCGGCGTCCCTACAGCCGACTTACCTCCCGTCCTCACAGCGGCGGTGGTCAGCGGCGTGCTCCCCCGTCGACTCTGGCTTACTCCTCGCGGCGACCTGGAGTTCCGGAGTCGACCGTGGCGCTGCTGGTGATCGATTTATCGCGTCCTGACAAGACGCGATAAATCGATTGCCAAAAGACCGATTTCTGCCGCTCCAAGTGAGGACAAGCCCTTAGTTTAAAAACTGCTCTGCAGCCTTTTTAATGTTAAGTGCCAGCAGTCTGGTTCCACTTTGGTTCCACACAACAGATCAGATTTCATGGGGGAGACTAGATTTTATGATCTGTGATGCATTTTTCACAATCATGAATTTGGTAGGGCCCCATTTATACTGATCTCTAACCTCCTGTAATAGGTAATCACCAGTCAATGGTCCTCTCCTCATGGAAAAGCCTCAGAGGCCAGGCTCCTGTCTAACCAGTGTTGGGGAATTCGCATTAACCACGCCCCAGGGGGTCCCCAGGAAAGCAACTCAGCAAGCCAGGCCCTGAAACTACATTTAACACTTACTGTGCCTACAGTCCATACCTATCTGGTACATTTCAACAGACTAGTCTTTTGACAACCTCATGATTCCCAGATCTCACATCTGTCATACAGGTATCAAGCAAAATAGTCTTAATGCCCAATTTTTGGTCACATTACTCTCTTTTTATTTCCCTCCCAATAAATTTTGCTCATAATTATTTTTAGCTTTGATAATTTGGACTCTTTAAAGTGCTAAGCATGTATATAATCTGTTGAGACTGTATTTTGTTTACCCAAAATGAATGTAACCAAGTCAGCATCACTTGTACCTAGGCAATCACCAATTTATAGTTCAGTGATCAATTAATTTTTATGTCAGAATAAGATCTAATATTGAACCAGTCCTGTGTTGTGGATGCTTTTTGTATTATCTATAGTTTGTCTATATCATCTAAGGACATTTTACTACTGGCAGTATGAGCCCTCCAGCAATATCCCTCCAGGCTATATTCTCTTTGGTATTGCAGTTTTCTTCATATACATTATAGGCAAGACTGGTAACATAGTCTATTAAGATTGCCTGACACTTCCCATTATAAGATCTTGTTTTCAGTCACTTACAGCTTTGCCAGATTTTAGCCACTGAGGTTGAAATTTTGCATGCTGAGTGTGTCTCAGACTGAATGTTTTTTTGGAAAATTACAGTGAAAATGAGTCAGCCATTTCCAAGAATAAGGCTAGCAGAAATATGAAGTTTTGTCAGTGTTAAAAAACTGAAAATATTTTAATTGAAAAGCTCTAGCTCCCCCATGCTTTGGAGCAGTGACATGGAATACAGCAGGTAATATGCCTTTGTGTCAGGGATGTGATATTTGCTGTCCCTGTGAAAAATCCATTCAAATATGGCCAAGTTATAACCTTTTGAAAAATTGCAATTTGTACACATACTTGGTAGAGGGATCTTAGAGATTATCAGCTAAAATCTCTGATGATTCCATCTGCTGTGGGCATGCTCCAGCCTGGGGCTAAACAGGACTTTCCCTGCAATTTTTGCAGTTCTGGGCTGCCCAGGGAGCCTGTTTCTCTACTATGATAAAGTGTGTAGGAACAAACTGCCTGATCTGAAAGCAGAGGGGACATGACATGGACCTGTAAGGGCAGGGGAAAGAGATCTGACAAGGAGCCAGGGTGAGGGGAGAAAACTGGGGCTGACTGGACAAAAACTGGGACAAGGAGCTGGATGCGGTGCAAGGAAAGGAGGCACTGAGATTAGGTGAGGAGCCCAGGAAGGGAGACTGGGACTGAGAACCTGTGGAGCTGGGGAATGTGCATGGGATGGAACAAAATGAAGGCTAGAAAGGAAAGGAGAAGAATAGATGAGCTAGTGGGGAAATATCTGTGAAATCCATTGGCGAAGCATGCTGGTCCACATAAAGGATAACAACCTACTATTGCAGAGGTCTGTATGGATGATCTAAAGATTCCAGTGAAACTGATGACCCATGTGGGTGTCAATATGATGCTGCATGATGGAATTTCTTTTCTTTTTTTTCAGTTCGCTTTTTAAAAAACCTGGGAAATTGCAGATCAAAAACTAAGTTAAAAGAACACTGTTAAAGTTGTAAATTAAAGCACTTCAGAGTTAGAAAATGCCAGAATTAAGGCCTTTTTGTCCATTTGCATTATGGTACATACTATTCTTGCCACAGTACTCCTGCCTCATTCAGTGCACAGAAAAGACCTCTGGGGAGGAATCAGGACTGTGTAGTCAAAAAAAACTGGTAACTGTACAACCCCCTGCCTCACTCGTTGGAGAGTTCGAAAGATGTTTACCTACTGTAGGTTTGGCAAAAACGATGGGTATAAGCCTGCCCATAGCTCAAGGCCCTCCCTCTTAGTCATGGGGGAGGAGCCAGTGGACCTAGGTTACAAATAAATATGGGGAGGACAACAAATGAAAAAAGGAGTAAAGTTCACAGGGCAAAAATCAGGTGGCCAATAGGGAACACTAAATAGAGAATCCCCAACAGCACCCACTGCTCCCCAAAGGTCATAGAATCATAGAATATCAGGGTTGGAAGGGACCTCAGGAGATATCTAGTCCAACCCCCTGCTCAAAGCAGGACTAACCCCCAACTAAGTCATCCCAGCCAGGGGTCTGTCAAGCCTGACTTTAAAAACCGCTAAGGAAGGAGATTCCACCACCTCCCTAGGGAACCCATTCCAGTGCTTCACCACCCTCCTAGTGAAAACGTTTTTCCTAATATCCAAACTAAACCTCCCCCACTGCAATTTGAGACCATTACTCCTTGTTCTGTCATTGGGTACCACTGAGAACAGTCTAGATCCAGCCTCTTTGGAACCCCCTTTCAGGTAGTTGAAAGCAGCTATCAAATCCCCCCTCAGTCTTCTCTTCTGTAGACTAAACAATCCCAGTTCTCTCAGCCTCTCCTCATACATCATGTGCTCCAGGCCCCCAATAATTGTTGTTGCCCTCCGCTGGACTCTTTCCAATTTGTCAATATCTTTCTTATAGTGTGGGCCCCAAAACTGGACACAGTACTCCAGGTGAGGCCTCACCAATGTCGAATAGAGGGGAACAATCACGTCCCTCAATCTGCTGGCAATGTCCCTACTTATACGGCCCAAAATGCCATGAGCCTTCTTGGCAACAAGGGCACACTGTTGACTCATGTCCAGCTTCTCATCCACTGTAACCCCTAGGTCCTTTTCTGCAGAACTGCTGCCCAGCCATTCAGTCCCTAGTCTGTAGCAGTGCCTGGGATTCTTCTGTCCCAAGAACAGGACTCTGCACTTGTCCTTGTTGAACTGCATCAATTTTTTTTTGACTCAATCCTTTAATTTGTCTAGATCCCTCTGTATCCTGTCCCTCCCCTCCAGCGTATCTACCACTCCTCCCAGTTTAGCGTCCTCTGCAGACTTGCTGAGGGTGCAGTCCACGCCATCCTCCAGATCATTGGTAAAGATATTGAACAAAACTGCCCCCAGGACCAACCCTTGGGGCACTCTGCTTGATACCGGCTGCCAACTCGATGTGGAGCCATTGATCACTATCCTTTGAGCCCGACAATCCAGCCAGCTTCTATCCACCTTATGGTCCATTCATCCAGCCCATACTTCTTTAACTTGCTGGCAAGAATACTGTGGGAGACTATACCAAAAGCTTTGCTAAAGTCAAGGAATAACACATCCACTGCTTTCCCCTCATCCACAGAGCCAGTTATCTCATCATAGATGGTAATTAGGTTAGTCAGGCATGACTTGCCCTTGGTGAATCCATGCTGACTGTTCCTGATCACTTTCCTCTCCTTTAAGTGCTTCAGAATTGATTCCTTGAGGACCTGCACCATGATTTTTCCAGGAACTGAGGTGAGGCTGGCTGGCCTGTAGTTCCCTGGATCCTCCTTCTTCCCTTTTTTTAAAGATGGGCACTACAGGTGTCTAGGAAGTCAGTGGACACACCCAGAAGAACTCTGTTCAGAGGCATGACTTCGTAACGGAACAGAAATAGGCAGTACAAGTGCAGGGTACACATGCACATCCACACACATGTCCAGCTTCATCTTTCTGGTATGGTGTTTGGCCATCTTGGCCATCACCAGGAGGAAGGTCACAAGGTGGTTCTGTGACTTTGTGGGGCTATAGGTAGGGTGTGCATAGAGGTACAGGGAAAAGTGAAGCCAGAACCTCAGAAAGCAGTTCTGGAAGAGCTGGAAGAAGGGCTACAACCTGATACACTCTAGTAGATGTGTGCCAGGGTCTCCCTCTCACTGCAAAATGGGCAAGTGTCACGGAAGATTGTGAACCACACCAGGTACATGCCTACATTCATGGCTCCATGAAGGACCCACCAACAAATATCCCTGGTGGGCCGTGGGAGTCGAATGGAATACAGACTGGCACCTGGCACACTGGGTTTCCTCGCCCTTCACAAATGGCAGCAGATCTCACCATTTGGTATTGGGGTGGAACATGTGGGCAAGGAAGTGGATGGTATGATACATAAGCATGTACAGATGTTTTCTGGATGAGATTCAGAGGCAGACCAGCTGGATGGTGTTTAGCTGGCTCAGGTGGCATGTAAGGGGTGACCAGGTTGATTTTGGGGACAGGGGCCCTATCACAAGGTCCAGAGGGCTGGGTGAGAGCATGCAGGGAGCATGGAACAGCTCCAGGAAAGCAAGAGAAGCAGGAGACAAGGTTGCCCTCACCTCCAGGAGCATATGGCCAGGGACACATGAGGTGAACAGCCCCATGTGCTGGCTAAGCACTGGGGAGTACACACAATCCCTCCAATCATAGTCCAGGAGGTCTATGACTCTGGTGGCACCAACCAGGACCAACTTCTGGTGCCCCAGGGGGACCCTGCCACCTGCACACTAAGGTGTGGATTGTGCAGCAAGGCTCCATATGGAGATCCTCCCCCTCAGCTGCTGTTATGGACTGGTCACTGAGATGAGCTTCCAGGTCCTGAGAAGGTCCTGAAAGAAGACTGGAAACTCAGAGAGGTCCCAGGGGAGACTTTTCAGGTGGAGCTAAAAGAGCTGCCAGTCATATTGGAGCCCTTGGAGCTCTGCAGAGTAAGGTGTGTGCCAGCACACTCCATGCTGGACTATCCACGCTGTAGAGGTGTCTCTGCAGGGCCTGAAGGTGGAAGGCCTGATTGTGGATGCAGACCAGACCCTGGTACCCTCCTTCGGGGGAGGCTCAGGACCCTCAGAGAGCCCCAGTGCAGCCACGACCAGCTAATTGAGCAACAGCACCCTCCCCACAACCAATCAGCCATCCCAGCCTCTAGAATTCTCCAAGCAGAGGGACTGATGGCAGATGGGTACAAGCCTAGATAAAGCTGGGGACCCACACTCCACCAGATGGCCCAGAGCACTACACAACCACACCTTAGAATCATAGAATATCAGGGTTGGAAGAGACCTCAGGAAATCATCTAGTCCAACCCCCTGCTCAAAGCCCAAAATCTAAACCAATCCCCAACTAAATCATCCAACAGATTTTTGCCTCATATCTATAGGGGACTAGGACTATAACAGGGTTTAAAAGAGAACTGGATAAATTCATGGAGGTTAAGTCCATTAATGGCTATTAGCCAGGCTGGGTAGGGAATGGTGTCCCTACCCTCTGTTTGTCAGAGGGGGGTGATGGATGGCAGGAGAGAGATCACTTGATCATTACCTGTTAGATTCACTCACTCTGGGGCACCTGACATTGGCTACTGTCAGTAGACAGGACACTGGGCTAGATGGACCTTTGGTCCGACCCAATACGGCCTTTCTTATGTTCTTATCTCTAAATGCCCCCCTTAAGGATTTAACTCACAATGCTGGGTTTAGCAGGCCAATGCTCAAACCACTGAGCTATCCCTGCACCCATCTTACTATGCAGCTGGCAGGATAGCTATTGATGCACCACACATCTTGACCAAGTTGATCCTGATGCAGAAGGCTGCCAAATAGATGGCTTGGCGAGCCTCCACCTGTTCCAGGTTTCCTGGGCCTGCGCCACAGGAAGCATGTTGTCGGTATATGCCAACAGTACCACCCCCAAAATCTGGCTCTTGAAGCACCAACCTAGTCATCCTTTTGTGGAGGAGATGGAGAAAGGGCTCAATGGCGATGGTGTACAACTTGCTGGACAGTGGAAAGCCCTGACACCCCCTTTCCTGAAGGTGACGGGTTCGTTCAAGGCCCAGTTGAGCATGACCAGACACTCCACAGTGGTGTACCGCACCTGAGTGAAGACCACAAAGGAATACCCAAAGCCAAACACCTGCAGAGTGCCCATGGGATACCTGTGATCCATCCTGTCAAATGTCTTTTCCTGGTCCAGGGTCAGGAGGGCAAGCAATAGACCACCCCTATATGAGAGGCAGAATAGGTCCTGGACCAAACAGAGGTTGTCAAAGATGGTCCTGGGATGCTGTAGATCTGGTTGGGGCAGATGACATCAGCCAAGACAGATCCCAGCCACAGCAAGGTGGCTTTCACTATGAGCTTGTAATCTGTGCTGAGGAGCAAGACTGGGTGCCAGTTCTGCAGGTTGCAGAGGCCCCACTTCTTCTGCAGCAGAGTGAGCATGGCCGACCTACGCAACAGCAGGAGCACCCCACCTTCTAAGGACTTGGCCCAGGTAGTGGTGAGGTCCAGGCCAAGGAGGTCCCAGAACACATAGAACTCACACTCAGCCCATTGATGCCCAGAAATGTGTTGGTGAGTGTCAGGTGGAGAGTTTCTAAGAACTCATCCACAGTAAGAGGCGGCTCTAGCTGGTTGCAGTCACCCACACTAACTGTAGGAAGTCTGTCCCACAGGATCCCAGAGGGTTGGCATCAGTCAGATGTGGGGGAAAAAGGCTGGTGTAGAAGGCACTGATCCTTCCCTTATTTCCACCAAATCCATGAGAGGGGACCTGTCATCTGCCATGAAACAGCTGATATGCCTCTTGGCCCCACTCTTTTTCTCCAGGGCATAGAAGAAGTGGGAACCATAATCCATCTTGCGAAGGATCAGGATCAAATGAAGGAGCGCCAGGCCTGATGGTAGTCAAGGGCCCAGAGCTTGTCCCTCTTCTCCTGATACTGTCTGCACAGGGATGGGTCCCTTGAACAAGTGGCCAGACACTGTTCCAACACCTCCCTCTCCGTCTGCTGCGTCATCTCATCCCTCCTCCAACTAGTCTCCTGGGTATAGACAAGCAGAGGAGCTGGACACAGACCATGACCACATCCCACAAGCTCTGTGCAGAGGGAAAGACATGCCTCTGCCTTTACCAGGCCAATTACACCTCCTGGAAGGATGTCACAAAGCCCATGTCCTCCAACAAGTTGTTGTTGAACTGCTAGGAGGACAGCCCCAGGGTCTTTGGTATCAGAGAGGCCACCACTGCCACCAGATGGTGGTCTGAGAACAGGGATGGCCTGATGCTGGAGGTGTGAACCAGTGTGAAAGCAGGAGATATAAATGCATTCCAACCGAGAGTGGCACAACTGAATGTTCTCCACCTAGACATAGAAGAAGGTGATGGAGTCATCTGGATAGTGGCCATGCCAGATGTCCACCAGAGAGTGATGGTTGACAATCTCCCTGAGGATGTCCGTGGTGGCCTGGCAGTTCTCTGCTCCCAGGCTGTCCCACAGATCCAGAGTGGTATTTAAGTCCCCCCAGGACCAGGCTGAAACAGTCTGTACCCCTGTGTTCACCCCTTTTTAGGACCATGATAGATCTTCTACAAAGTATGCCTTGGAAGGTATCATTTGAAATCTCATAATCTGCTGATCATTGTTGTCCTGATAAAATATGTGCAGCAACATTGTATGTAAAATTATGAGAGTCTACTCTAAGATGTTACTAAAAGCAGCCACTAACCAGTTCCCTGGGAACAAAGGGCTATCCAATGCTTCAGCCAGGTGTCAACAAAATCAAATGGACTATCACCTACTTAAGTGGCCATTCTCTCTTAGCAAAAAAAGAGTGTGGGCAAAGATTTACATTGTGATAAAAAAACAGCTGGGGGTTTCCACCCATGTGGACTTTCTGTCTCCTGAAACTCAGCTGGAGATGATTCTCAAATACGAGAAAAAAACATACAAGGGGAGTGCAAATGCCCCAACCCATTTCTCCTTTTCTTTCTCCTTATAGCAGCAACAGCACCTGAAGAACAAAGGAAGCAGAACTGCACTGGAGAAGAGATCCTGACTGAAAGGTGTTCAGCCAGTAAGACTGATGAGGCATGTGGTGGGAGAGGCTTTGCTTTGAATTTACTCTAACTCAGGGGTGGGCAAACGTTTTGGCCTGAGGGCCACATTTAGGTATGGTGGGCCATGAATGCTTACAAAATTGGGGGTTGAGGTGTGGGAGGGGGTGAGGGCTCTAGCTGGAGGTGTGAGCTCTGGGGTGGGGTTGGGGGTGCAGGAAAGTGCTTCAGGATGGGTCCAAGGGGTTCAGTGGGTTGGGGGCGGGATCAGGGCTGGGGCAGGGGTTGGAATGCAGGAGCGGGGGTCAGGGGTACAGGCTCCAGGTGGCACTTACCTCAAGAAGCTCCCTGAAACAGTGGTATGTCACCCCTCCAGCACCTACATGGAGGCACAGCCAGGTGGTTTGGCGCGCTGACCCATCTGCAGGCGCCGCCCCTGCAGCCTCCTTTGTTCCCATGGTTCTTGGCCACTGGGAGCTGTGGAGGCAGTGCTTGGAGTGGGGGCAGTGTGTGGAACCCCTGGCTTCCCCTACAGATAGGAACCAGAGGAGGGATTTGCTGCTGCTTCTGGGAGCTGCATGGAGCAGAGCAAGCCCCTGGGTGGAGCACCGGAGTGGGGCAAGCCCCAGACCCCATTCCCCAGCGGGAGCTCAAGGGCTGGATTAAACCGTCTGAAGGGCCGAATGCAGCCCCCTGGGCCATAGTTTGCCCATCACCGCTCTAGCTTGTTCAGTTAGGCGTTAGTAGCATTTTACTTTTATTTTCTTGTAAACAAATCTAACTTTTATGCTTCATGACTTGTAGTCACTCAGAATCCTTCTGTAGGTAATAAACTTCTTTTATTCTTTTATCTAAACCAGTGTGCTTGGATTGAAGTGTTTGGGGAACTCCATTAGGGATAACAGGATTTATGCATATAATTTTCTATTAATAAAATACAGGCTTTATATGAGCTTGTATTGTCCAGGAGAGTGCTGGGCAGTGCAAGATGCACATTTCTGGGAGAAAGTCTAGGACTGGAAATTTGTTGGTGTTGATGTGCAGTGCAGTTCATGAGTGGCAGGCTGTAGCATTCTTGCAATATAACTGGGAGTAATTTACATAGAATCATAGAACTGGAAGGGACCTTGAGAGGTCATTTAGTCCAGTCCCCTGCACTCATGGCAAGACTGAGTATTATCTGGACCATTCCTGACAGGTGTTGGTCTAACCTGCTCTTAAAAATCTCCAGTGATGGAGATTCCACAACCTCCCTAAACAATTCATTCCAGTGCTTAACCACCCTGACAGTTAGGAAGCTTTTCTAATGTGCAACATAAACCTCCCATGCTGCAATTTAAGGCCCTTGCTTCTTATCTTATCCTCAGAGGTTAAGAAATTTTTTTTTGTCCCTCCTCCCTGTAACCACCTTTTATGTACAGTACTTGAAAACCGTTATCATGTCCCCTTTCAGTCTTCTCTTTTCCAGTCTAAACAAACCCAATTTTTTTCAATCTTCCCTCCTAGGTCATGTTTTCTAGACCTTTAATCATTTTGCTGCTCTTTTCTGGACTCTCGACAATTTGTCCACATCTTTCCTGAAATGTGGCACCCAGAACTGGACACAATACTCCAGTTCAGGCCTAATCAGCGCAGAGTAGAGCTGAAAGCTGTGTGTGAGCAGACCTGGAGTGGTAGCTCTCACAGTAAAGCAGTGTAAAAGGCCCCCAGGTTGGAGAACTGAGGCGTCACAACTGTTCATTGGTCCAGATTATATCCTGGGAAATGTCACACAGGCACTTGTGAAGATCCAAAGAGCTGAGGAAGGCAAATTCCTGCCAACAGAAGCACACTTGCTCTGGGCCTGGTATCAGGGCATAGATGTTAACAAAACTGAGTATCAGCCCCTCACCATAGACCCAGAGGTATAGCAGGCACCCCAGCACAACCTTGGCAACCCCCAGCACCTCAGGCTGTAGATTCAGGGAGAACAAGGTAGCCATCCGTTCTGAAAGGACAGTGAGGTGGCTGAAGTGCTCCCCCAGCTGCCAAAATAACAACACACTAGGTCAGGGGTTGGCAACCTATGGCATGTGTGCCAAAGACCGCACGTGAGCCAATTTTTAATAGCATGCCTGCAGCATGCCATTAAAAATCCTGCCCAGCCCGGGCTGCTCTTCTCCGCCTCCCCGCCGGGGCAGGGTGCCCCCGCCCTCCTGCGGGAAGCTTGGTCCTGCCTGGCTTCCCTGCCTCTCCTGCCCCTTTCTCCTCCTCCCCTCCGTCCATTCCTGCTGGTGGATGGCCCTTGCGGGGGAGGGGCACAAATGGAGCCGCAGTGTGTTCGCTGTTCTGGGCCGAGGCACAGAAGAAGTGGGGGCAGGGCCTTGGGGAAGGCGGTGGAATTGGGGCATATCCCCTCCAGTTCCCTCCCATGAGCCACTCAGGGAAGGGGGCTGGGAGCACCCCCAGGACCCTAGCCCACTGCCCTGACCCCCACACAGCCTTCTGCCCTGAGCCCTGCAGCCCAGCACACCCCCCAGACCCCTGCTCTGACCTCTGTACCCCCCTCACACACACCCAGCCCCTGCTTGACTCCTTCACCCCTCCATAACCCCGGCCCTGACTCTGGCACCCCCACACATACCCAGGACACCCCACCCCATACATCCTGACTCTTGCAACCCCCACAACCCCACTCCCACCCTGAGCACGAAATGGGAGCTCCTGCATGCCCCCCATTCCCACCTGCACCCCTCACACCAAATGGGATCTGCCTAGGTAAGTGCTCCACACCTGCCCCAACCCTGAGCCTCATCCCTCATTCTAGCTCCTGGCCATACCCTATACCCAACCCCCAGCCTGCTCCTTCACCCCCAGCCCTGTGCTTAGTGCACTCCCACCCTCAGTGCAGTGCAGAGAGAGAGGAAGAGAATGGGCCAGAACCAGGGAGAAGATAGGTACCCACTCTGTGGGCAGGGCTGGGACCCCAGACTGGCAGCGGCTGAGCGAGTCTGGCAGCTGGGATCCCGGTGGATGGAACCCCTGATAGGCAGCGGGCTGAGCTGCTCAGCCCACTGCTAGTCTGGAGTCCTGGCCACCGGCCCCTTGCCAGCTGGAGTCCTGGTCACAAGCCCTGCTCAGCCTGCAGCCAGCCTAGGTGAACAGAACCCCCAGACCGGCAGCAGGCTGAACGGGCCAGCGGTGTAAGATCATCATTTTAACTTAATTTTAAATGAAGCTTCTTAAACATTTTGAAAGCCTTGTTTATTTTACAATACAACAATAGTTTAGTTATATAATATATAGACTTATAGAGCGAGACTTTCTAAAAGAGCACTGAAATGTATTACCGGCACCCGAAACCTTAAATTAGGGCTTGGTTACACGGGCACTTTATAGCGCTATAAAGCCCCCATGAGCGCTATAACCTCCTACTCGTCCACACTGGCAAGGCACGTAGAGCGCTATAACCGCAGAGTTATAGCGCTCCTGGTAATCCACCTCCGCATGGGGAATAAGGGCTGTAGCGCAGCTGCTGTAGCGCTACAGCAAGAATGTGGACACCCACTGCGCTACAAGTGATCTCTGGAGATGCCTAGAGCCATATAAGGCCATTGACGTCTCTTCCCTTTGTTTTGAACTCGGCTGGAGGAATGCGGAAGTACCTCTTTAGAGTTTCTCTCTTAACTCTGCAGATAAGCAATGCAAATGTTTAAGGAGGGAGCCTGTGTGAAAACAGAGCCTTCTGTGAACGGAGGCTCGCTGACAGGCTTTCAGAAGAATGGAAAAAACGCTGTCTCTCTCCCTCCACATACACACAACATGTCCCCCCTCACCCCCCTCGTTTAAAAAGCACGTTGCACCCAGCTGAATGCTGGGATACCTGCTCTAATGCGCTGCTCTTAATGCCGCATTAAGTGCCCCAAATGTGGCCATGCTATACCGCTGGCGTGTCTGAGTGTGGACATACAATAGCGCTATACGTATTACTGTATAAGGGGACTGCTATAACCAATAGCGCTATAGTCTTGTAAGTGTAACCATGCCCTTAGTTCCTTAAATCTACCTATGGAACCGCCCTGCCTCCCTCAGCTCCCACTGCTACCCTCCTTCACAGCCACCTCCCTTCCCTTCGATCGGGGGTCTCCAAACTTTTTTGACTGCGCACCCCTCGTAGAAAAAAAGATTGAGCAAGCACCCCCATGGGGAAGCCCCAGCCCCATCCACTCCCTCCCACTTCTGGCCGGACTGCCCCCCTCAGAGCCCCTGCTCCTTATCCCCTAACTGCCCCCCTGGGGCCGGGCCGGCTGTGCCCGGCTCTTCACGCAGGACTGCAGCCGCGCGCCCGTGGCTGCAGCCCCGTGTGAACAGCTGGGCACCCGGCTCTTCTGTTTCTGCCACGGCACAGTGCCCTGCTCCCGGGGCTGGGTCTCTGCTGCGGCGTGGTGCTTGGCTCCCAGGGCCAGGTCTTCAGCTGCGGCTGGGGCCGGGTGTTCAGCTGTGGTGCGTCTCCCGGTGTTCAGACGCAGTGCGGCACCCGGGACTGGGTCTCTGCTGTGGCGTGCTGCCCAGGGCTGGGTCTCTAGGCTCCCAGAGCCGGGCTGGGTCTCTGCCGCGGTGCCCGGAGCCGGGTCTCCAGGTGTGGCGCCCAGCTCCCGACTGCTGAATCTCCAGCGCGGCCTGTCTCCTGGCTGCCGGGTCTCCAGCCACGGCATGGTGCTTGGCTCCCCGCTGCTGGGTCTCCAGCTGCGGCACGGCACCTGGCTCCCGACTGCCAGGTCTCTAGGCCGCAGCGCGGTGCCTGTCTCCCAGTGCCGGGTCTCCAGCCGCGGCGCCCGGCTCCCGGGGCCGGGCCGGGTCTCCCCGGTGGCATGGTGCCCAGCTTCTGGGGCCAGGCCAGGTCTCTGCCGCGGCGCTTCGCTCCTGAGGCCGGGGTGCCGCACACCCCCGTGGGTGGTCTCGCGCACCCCTTGGGGTGTGCACAGCCCAGTTTGCAGACCACTGCCCTAGATTCCTCACCCTCACATCCACCTCCCCGCCTCCCTCAGCTACAGTCTCCCTTTGCTTCCTATCACCAAATGTCCCACAGCCACCTCCTCACCCACCTCAGTCCCTCACAGCCATCTCCCTGCCTCCCTCAGCTCTCACTGCTACCTTCCTTCACAGCCACCTCCCTTCCCTAGATCAGTGGTCTTCAAACTGGGGTGCACGCACACGCGGGGGTGCACGATACCCCAGACCACCCGGGAGACCGTTGAACTCCCAGGCGGACTATTTTTAGACCGCCGAAATGCTGCCGTCCCCGGAAGTGTCCGCTTTTTGCAGCGGCATTTCAGCAGACATACCCACGCGGGGGGGCCACAAGACTTTTTTCTCCACGGCAAGGGGCCACGGGGGGAAAAAGTTTGAAGACCCCTGCCCTAGATTCCTCACCCCCACATCCACTACCCTGCCTCCCTCCACTTCCTCCCACCATGTGCCTCTTCCACTTAGGTCCCTCACCACTGTTCCCCACATCCACCCTCCTCAGCCCCAATTACTCCCACCACCACCTTCCTCCAGAGCCACATGCCCCACATCCACCTCCCTGCCTCCCTCAGCTCCAGACTGCCAGCTTCTTCTACAGCCACATGCCCATATCCACCTCCCTTCCCACCTCAGCCCCTCACCGCCATGCTCCCCACATCCACTGTGCCCCCTATCAGTCCCCCAACTGCCACATGTCGCCTTCCTCTCCCACAACCACATGCCCCATAGCCATACACTTGCCCCAGGTTGATCCTTCACCACCATATTTCTCCACATCCACTGCCTCTGTCCCCGCACCGTCATGTGCCTCCTCAACTCCCCACCGTCCCCTTCCTCCACCATGTTCCCCACATCCACCTCCCCACTCCCCTCAGTCCCTCACTGTCATGTTCCCCCTCATCCATTGCCTCTGCCCGCCCCTCAGTTCCCCCACTGCCAGGTTCCCACCTCCACCATCTGACCCTTTCCTGACTCCCTACCGCCACCTTCCTCCACAGCTATGTGCCCCACATCCATTGCCCCTCCCCTCTCAACTCTTCACTGTTTCCCTACATCCCCTGCCCCCTCTCAGTCTCCTTCAGCCACATGCCCCACATCCACTGTCCCAACCACCTCAGCCCCCCACTGACACCTTCTCCCACAGCCATGTGCACACATCCACCATGCTGGCCGCCCTCAACTCCTCACCACTGTATTCTCCCACATCCATTGTGCACAATAAGCCCACCATCACTACATTCTCCCACATCCAACATCTCCACCCGCCAGTGGTAGCTGAGGAACGGGGGAAGGTGGCGGTGAGGGACTGAGATGGGTGAGGAGGTGGCTGTGGGGCACGTGGTGACAGGGAGCGAAGGGAGGCAGGGAGGTGGCTGTGGGGGTGAGGGATCGAGGGGAAGGGAGGTGGATGTGAAGCAGGTGGCTGTGGAGGAAGGTAGCAGTGGGAGATGAGGGAGGTGGGGAGGTGGCTGTGGGGGTGAGGGATCGAGGGGAAG
>ML677376.1:12931963-13007614 GCA_007922305.1 Dermatemys mawii | reverse complement strand
TGGAGCAGGTGGCTGTGGGGGAAGGAAGCAGTGGGAGCTGAGGGAGGCGGGGAGGTGACTGTGGCGGGGGGGGGGCTGTGGGGGGGGTGGCTGTGGGGGTTGACAGGATCGGGGGCTCTAGGGCATCACTCGCTCTATGGCACCGGTACTTGTGGGTGTGGATGGAGCGGAGGGGTCACGCGCCAGAGCCTCTGCGCCCAGCCCCGCCCGCGGGTTGGTTCTATGAAATGTGGAGTGTGTATTTGTGCGCATGCGCCGTATCACTGGCTGCAGAGTCGGATTCCACACCTCCTCAGAGTCTCTCCTATTCCTGTAACCGCGAGCGGCGGAATGAAGAGAACCGTTGTTTTCAGTGCATGCGCACTACGACTCTATAGAGCCATGTCCACCGGAACATGCGCAGGTGTCTTGGCTTGACGGGGGCGCGGGACATTGCGCGCATGCGCCCATTCGCTGTGTCTGTTGCAAGTCGGAGTCTGGCCGGTTGCGCGCTGCACTCTGGGAGTGATTGAGGAAGTAAAATGGCGGATTTGGCGAACGAAGGTAGGGGGATGTTGTGGGGTTCACGGCTGTGTGGAAGCAGGGTCTGGGCCGGTTGGGTCGTGGGCTGGAGCTGGCCTGGCACAGTCCGGGGGAGCGCTCCATGGGCCCGGATGGGGAGTTCCTCCTCCCTGCCGTCTCCCCGAGTCCCGCTTACCGTGGAGGGAGCCACTGGACAAAGGGAGCGGCTGGGCCGAAGTGGGGCCGGCTGTTTCCCTGCCCGCGTGGGAGCCGGATGACACCCCCTCAGGGGCCGGCACGTGGGTTCGTCGGGGGTGTGCTGTTGAGGAGGGGAGAGCGTGGGGGTGATGGAACTTGGGCGTTGGGAGTCGGCGTGGGCACAGGCCTATTGGTGTAGGGTGTGTGGGCCAGGCGCTGTCTCCTGGGTCCTCAGGTTTCAGAGTAGCAGCCGTGTTAGTCTGGGGGGTGGGGGGGGGGAGAGAGAGAAAGTACTTGTGGCACTCCTGAGTCCTCGTCTGCCAGCCTATTGGTATGGTAGTCCCTTTGAGGTGAGTTTTAATGATTATTGCCCCAGGAGCAAAGCTGTTCCTTTCTGCTGAAACCCCCTGATGTGGGATGGTAACTACATCCCTTTGTAGAGAATCTAGCTTGCTTGGAAGATATGCACCATGTGTACATACAGAAAGTGAACAAAACATACATGTATGTTCCATTAATCACCCAGTTTAGTTCATGGTAAAAAGTTACATAGCAGGGTAAAAGAGACCTGTGAGAGCTGCTGCTTGCTCAATTATCACTTGAACCCCAAAAGATCACTTCTTCTCTTTTCACCTGTTTGGTGTTAGGTGCCACCTAATGTTTCACCCTTTTCTAGGCAGTGTTCAGGTACCATGTCCCTATGCCCCCTCCCTGGCCTGTCTATATAGTAGTGCTGTAAAAATCCCCATTTCAGCTGTTGTTTTCAGTGCTGTGTCCACACTTATGTTTAGCACTTAAGAAATATGCTTTGTATGGTTAGGGGAAATTTAGGCATCTTTTGTGTAGCCATAAATTTATGAGGGCAAGGGAATTGGTTTTATCCCTTCTTTCCAAGGAGTTTTAGGAAAGGATGGGGGCATGCCATCTATATATCTTAGGCTTTGTCTACACTGGCATTTTTGTTGTTAAAATGTTTGTTGCTCAGGGGTGTGAAAATATACCTGCCTCAATGAGAAAACTTTTAGCAATGAAAAGTGATGGTGTGGAGAGCGCTTCATCTGTGGAAGCCCCAGTGTCAAAGATAACACCGTTTGTTGGAGGTGGCTTTACTTTGTCCTGGTGATAAAGGGCAGCCACACAGCACACCTTACAATGACATGGCTGTAGTGGCAGAGCCATACCATTGTAAGATGCACAGTGTGAACATAGCTTTAATGTGTATCTCCAAAATGGAAGATACATGGAAAACTTTAACATAACATAAACTGTGAAACATTGTCAGTGTGCCCTAGGGTAAGCACTATAGTCAGAGTTGGACATCCAGCAAAAACATACTGATAATAGAGAGAAATTGATGCTAATGTCTTGCATTGTGCCTTTCAGAGTAATGTAAAAAAGGTTGAGGCTTCTAGGGATGGGGATAGACAGTGTGTGTGTGTGTGTGTGTTGAAGTCACCACTCTTGGGCATTTCAGGTAATTGAAATAGAAATATAGGTTTCAGTGGGTTTAATGTTTAGTCTTAGACACACAATTAGCTTTCTCATTTTACTATCTTCAAGGTAACATTACTGCACATAAATAGTGTAAGATAGTTAACATATAAAATAACCTCGATATGTGACACATCCTTGGCCATTTAGGACCCTAATCTTAATCTTTTCCATTTAGGGTTGGAAATTGGGTTCAAATATAAATTTTGTGTTCTCATTCCAAGTTGCCTTTTTGCAGCCTTAGCTCTCTCCTCAAATCCTTCCTTAGTTTTTGCCTCCGCTTCTATCTATGCACAGGTTTTTGCTGATCTTCTTTGGAGAGGAAAACTGACAAAATGCGATGTGACCTGCCCCTGCTGTGCTGTCACAGACAGAGAAATTTCTTGTCCTTCTCTAAGCCATCCTTTTGCCTCAGTGACCATGCCCCATCCCATCTCCCTCATGCCCATGCTTGTCCCCACCCATATTCTTCTTCTTCAGCTTTTACTCTATTTTCTTTCCCTCACAATAAAAGCATGTTTTAGTCTGTTTTTTTTAAACATCTGTCTCCCTCTGACCATCCAGTTCAGCTATCCCTCCCCCACTGCCATGTGCTGCTCCTGACCTGTGCCTTGGAGCTGCTCCCTGAGACTCCTGCTTGTTGTGTGGGGAGGGGAGAAAAGGGGGGGCTAATGTCAGGGTGTCCCCTTACCCCCTGCTCCTACACCCTGCTTACCCCATCTTTTATAGACCCAGGGGGACACATGATGCTTCCTTGCTGGCAGGTGCTGATCTCTGCAAGCTGATCTAATTAACAAGGCAGTGTACTTAAGAGTCAGCATACTTCAAGGGGAATGTGTCTCTCGCTATCTCGCTCGCTCTCTCCTTTCCTGTTGTCTTGTAGAGCAGGGGTCTTCAAACTTTTTCCTTGGTGGCCCCTTCTTGCCGAGGAAAAAGTCATGTGGCCTCCCGGTGGTATGTCTGCCAAAATGCTGCTGCGTGAAGTGAAAGCTTCCGCTTTCTGTGGCGACGTTTTGACAGTACTAAAATAGCCCGCCTGGGAATTCAGTGATCTCCCGGGTGGGATTGGCGGTGGCGCAGGGGTCTTGCGCTCCCCTGGGGGGTCTTGCGCACCCCAGTTTGATGACCACTGTTGTAGAGTATGAGAGTTAACCCTTGAGGGCTCAGTCAATTGCTAGTTCATTTAGCAGTAAGGCATTCCCTGGGAAATATCCCACACTCTTGTCTCCTTCACCTCCACCAAGCTTTACAATCATCATCACTGTGTACCAGTATTAAATTGTTTGTTTAAAACTTAGTGTGTGTGTGTGTGTGTATATATATATAATATATGTATAAATATATGCCTTTTGTTGAGTGAAAAATTTCCCTAGAGCCTAATCCCCTCATTTACATTAATTCTTATGGGGAAATTGAATTCAATTAACATCGTTTCGCTTAAAGTTGCATTTTTCAGGAACATAACTACAACGTTAAGTGACAAATTCCTGTACCATAACATCTTCCTTATTCTTAGAAGATATTGAATGAGCTGTTTTGAGTTCCTGACATTCAGATCCATCCAGTACAGGAAGTCAAACTAGATGATCATAGTGTCCATTCTAGCCTTAGACTCTGTGAATTCTAGATCCTCTCTGATCTGACTTCTGCCCTTTCGCACTCCATTGAAACCACTCTCGCCAAAGTCTTTGACCTCTTTCTAGTCAAAACTCAAAAAAAAGGAAGTCTTTTCTTCCTTCTCAGTCTGTCAGCTGCTTTCAGTAGAGACCATGCTCTTCCTGAAATTTTGATATCCCTTATAATCTCTGGCCTCTAATGATTCTTCTCCTACTTCTCTAATAGTTTCTTCAGTGTGAACTTTGGAGAATCCTCCTTATCTGCCCACTGGCCTTCAGTGTGCAGTCTACCGGGTTCTGTCCTTGGTCCCTTCTCTTCTCCCTTTACACTTATCTCTGGGTCATTTCAACTTCAAGCACAGATTCAGCTACTGTCTCTATGTTGATCACTTGCAAATCTACTCCTCTACTCCAGTTCTCTTTCTATCCACATCTGTCTGTCTCTCTAACCTCTTTTGTAGATGTCTAGCCATCAACTCAAGCTTAACACGATTAACAGAACTCTTAGTCTCCTCCCCCGCTACCTTTCTTGATCATTGGACAGCATCACTGTCACTCAGACCCATGAGCTTGATGTCGTCTTTAACTTGGACCTCTGTCTAGGTCCTCACGTCCAGGCTATATCTACATTTTGTGGGTTCTTTCTGCATAATACTTCTAAAATAAGGCCTTTCCTATCCATTTGCACTGCTACAAGTCTAATCTTGATTACAGTAGTGTCCTCTTCTCTGGTTTTGACAAATGCAATCTTTACTGCTCACATTCATTCAGAATGCTGCTGACAAAGTAATTTTCTTATCCTGTTGTATTCATTGCATCCCTCCACTGACTGTGTCTTTGTTGCATTGAACAGAGCTTACATTTACTTTAAAGGCCTTTTATAGCCTAACCCCACCATATCTATACTCTCTCATACAGACTGAGATGTAGATTCCCACCTCTAATTATGCACGATGCCAGCCACCATCACCCACTTATTAAATGTTCAAACAAGCACCTTTGTGGCTTCTTCCATATTTTCCCTCATGCTTGGAGGAACTCCCTGTAAAAATCCTCAAAGCTCTGTCATTAACCTCATTCAAAACTCTCCTTAACACTCTCCTTTCAGTGTACAAAAAACTTTTAGGCCGCTGGCATGCTGAGGCAACTGTCTATTATAACTGATTTTTGCCTTATGATTTCCTTGTACCCCTCTGTCTATAGCAGCGGTTCTCAAACCAGGGGGCATGACCCTCCAGGGGGTTGCCGTCCGCTTTTCAGGGGGTCGTGAGCCACTGCCGCCGCTGAAAAGCCGCCAAATGAATTACTTCCACATTTGGCGGCTTTTCGGTGGACATGCCGAGTGCTCCCGACTGTTGCCGAAGTGATTACTTTTGCTTTTGGCACACAATCGGGAATGCTCGGCATGTCCTCCGAATGCGGAAGTAATTCATTTGGCGGCTTTTCAGCGGACATACAAGGGTCACGCCACTGGGTAGCTGCAGAAAAAAAGGTTGCGGTTCCGGCAAGTTTGAGAACTGCTGGTCTATATCCATCTTTTTTCTGTTTTATACCTTTGTAAGCTCTTTGGGGCAGGGACTGTCATCTTGTTCTGTATTTATACAGTGCCTAGCACAATGGGGTCCTCTTCCATGACTACCACTCCTAGGTGCTACAATAATGTCTCTTTTCTTAGATGACTGGGTTAGTACTCCCTGACACTTGTTCTGATGAATTCTCCTGGAACAAACTTTTAAGATTGATGTATATGAATATGCTTGTGACAGGAAGTTGTGTAGCTTTCCATGGTACTTATAGCTATGCCCCTTCGTTTTCAGTTTGAACTGATTTTTACCAAAAAAAATCCCATTTTACGAAAAGTATTTGTTTTTGTTTTTTTTTCCAATTTTCACCCTACTTTTGTATCAATCAAATATAAAAAAATTTTTTATTAGGAAAATAAAATACGCTGCATAAGATGTATTCTGATAATACATTAGTCTGTGTGTATATGCAGAGCTGTCTGAAGTAAGACTCTATATTAGTTTAGAACAGTGGTCTCCAACATTTTTAGGCACAAGATCACTTTCTGAATTAAAGATCAACCAAGGATCCCCTTCCCTGAGGCTCTGCCTGCTCACTCTATTCCCCACCCTAACTCACTTTTACCGGGCTGGGGTTGGAGTGTGGGAGAGGGGTGCAGGCTCTGGGCTGGGGTTGAGAAGTTCAGAGTATGGGAGGGAAGGGGCTATGGGCTGAGCCTGGGACAGGGGTTTGGGGTTCAGGAGTAAGGGCTGCAAGCTCTGGGAGGGAGTTTATATGCAGGGATCGTATGGTCACACTGCACCTAATCTCATAGAATCCATTAGACATCCATGAAGTTCACTTATTTGTGTCATTTGTGGTTTATAGATCCCAAATCCTTCAGGGATTGTCACAAATCAGTGTAACATTCTCAACTGTGGGGTGTGCATTGGCTGAGCCTGGGGCAGGAGGGGGTTCAAGGTGTATGGTCCATCCAGGAGGCGCTTACCACAGGTGACTCCTGGTTGGTGGGGCTCAGGCTGCCTACCCTGGCCCTATGGTGCTCCTGGAAGCAGCTGGCTGCTGTCTGGCACATATCTGCAGCCTCTGGGGGGTGATGGGGAGGAGAAGGGGAGCAGTGGGTCTGTGTGCTGACTCTGCATGGAAGCTCCACCCCTGCAGCTCCCATTGGGCAGTTCCCAGCCAATGGGAGCTGCAGGGATGGAGCTGGGGGTGGGGACGTTGTGCGGAGCCACCTTTCCCATCCACCATCCTCCCAGCAGTTGCAGAGATGTGCCAGCTGCCAGACTTTTAGTGTCCCGGAAATTGTGATCGACTGGCAGAGGCTCCAGGATTGGTTGGTCACAGTCGACAGGTTGGTGATCACTGGTGTAGAACATACGCACAATAAATAGACACACAGAAGCTCTGAAATGCGTGCACATCTGAATGTAATGATGAATCTCATGCTTACCATGTACACAATTCAAGCTGTTAGCAGATAACGGTTTAAAAAACTGACCCACTAAAATGGGAAGAAAATGAAAATCTGTATCTTAATGCATTTCAGAACACAAGGAAGTATTCAAAAGTTTAAAAAAAAGGGAGAAAGGATGAAGTTAAATGTATGCATTGTAAATGGTGTGGTCCAATTATTAAATCTAAATATTTATAGACTAATAGTCCTAAGTCTACAGTAGTAAACTGTTTATTCAAATGATAAGTTTATTTTGGGGATCAGAGATGTAGTTTTCTAAAACTCAAGAGGAGGCACTGTGTTCTGAGTTCTGTTTTAGTTCTGCAGCAAACCACATTGAATTCAATTAATCAAAGCATTAATCTAGTGAATATTTTTTTCCCTATCCTTCCTTCCATCAAAATAAACCCCGGTATTTACCCAGAAGAGAGAATAGTTTTTTCCACTGACTTTTTTCACCTGTTTTTGTTATAATAAACACAGATAAATTCCTGGGAAAAAATAAAAACTGAAAATGAAGGGTCCTATTTATATCTTAACCATGTATAGTAGTAATTACTCTTTAAATCTATTAGTACTAGTATATTACCATTGTTCCTGAAAATGCTCCAGGAATCAATCTCTAAAGCAGTGGTCTTCAAACTGGGGTGCGCAAGACCCTGGTGCTACCGCCGAGACGGCCCGGGAGACTGCCGAACTCCCAGGCGGGCTATTTTTTAGACCGCTGAAAATGCCGCTGCTGCCGGAAGCGTCCGCTTTTTTGCGGCGGCATTTCGTCGGATATACTCACCCCGGGGGGCCGCCAGACTCTCTTCTCCGCGGCAAGGGGCTGCAGGGGGAAAAGTTTGAAGACCCCTGCTCTAAAGGATAGAAAATATCTTGCACTCAGGACCTTAGAAATTCTTTGATTAGTTTCATGCTCTTCTCCGGAATAGGAGCTGACTTCTTAGAATAAGTGGCTGCACCTTAGTTGAGTCTGAATGGTTGCCTGGGTATTTACATCTTTAGCACTGGATATCATCACCATTTCCATTTTCTAGCTACTCAAATTCATGAATTTGACCTGAGCATAGATGTTGGAGTTCTTGATTGTGATGCACATATAATCGCTGCACTTGGCAGTCAAAGAACTACAGATTATGATCATAGGCAAGAGCAGAAGTTTTTTGGTCTCTGAATAAATTACAAAAAAGGAACCAGTGAAAATCTGTAACACTCGCTTTCAAAACTGTGATATTGGTTTTGTGCCAAATTTTTTTTTTAGTGACTTTATTTCTGCTGTGACTTTAAAGGTACAGGTTGATCTATCATAAAGTTGCGATCTGGTTTTTTTAAAAAGTTTTTTGTGATGAGAGGAACAAAATCTTCTGGAATCTAAATGTGTGTATATTAAAACAAACCACCCTCCAAATACTCAATTGTTCGTCCATTGAGACACTTGAGACTGTTAGCTTTTGTAGGCCCTATAAACAACATTTTGTTCTTCTCATGCTGGCTTTGCACCAGTTAGCTCTCAAATATGAAGTCAGATACTGAATTTGGGCTGTGAAGCAATTAAAAATAATTGCAATTAATCATGATTAAAAAAATTAATCTTGTTTAACAATTGCACTTTTAATAATACCATTAATTTTAATATTTTGGATATTTTCTACATTTTCAAATATATTGATTTCAATTACAACACAGAATACAAAGTATAAAGTGCTCACTTTGTATTTATTTTTTATTACAAATATTTGCACTGTAAAAATGAAAGTAGTAGTATTTTTCAATTCACTTAATAAAAGTACTGTAAGACAATCTCTTTATCATGGAAGCTGAACTTACAAATGTAGAATTTCATACAAACAATAACTCCACTCAAAACCAAAACTATGTAAAACTTAGAGCTGGAAAGTCCATTCAGACCTACTTCTTGTTCAGCCAATTGCTGTAAAAGTTTTACATTTGCAGAAGGTGAAGGTGCCTGCTTCTTGTTTACATTGCCTGTTCTCACTGTCAGATGATGCTCATGTGACACTGTTGTAGCCGACGTTGCGAGATATTTACATTCCAGATGCACTAAAGATTCATATGTCCCTTTGTGTTTCAACCACCATTCCACAGGACATGCGTCCATGCTGATGATGAGTTCTGCTTAATAACTATCCAAAGCAGTGCGGACTGACGCATATTCATTTTCGTCATTTGAGTCAGATGCCACCAGCAAAAAGTTGATTTTCTTTTCTGGTGGTTCGGGTTCTGTAGTTTCTGCATCGGAGTTTTGCTCTTTTAAGACTTCGAAAGCATGCGCCACACCTCATTCCTCTCAGATTTTGGACAGCACTTCAGATTCTTAAACCTTGGGTTGAGTGCTGTAGCTATCTTTAGAAATCTTACATAGATACCTTCTTTGCGTTTTGTCAAATATGCACTGAAAGTGTCTTTAAAATGCAGAACATGTGCTGGGTTATCATCTGAGACTGCTATAACATGAAATATATGGCAGAATGTTGGTAAAACAGCAGGAGACTTAAACCCCCCCCAACCCCAGAGTTCAGTCACAAATTTAATTTACACATTTTTTTAACAAGCATCATCAGCATGGAAGCATGTCCTCTGGAATGATGGCCAAAGCATGAAGAGACATAAGAATCTTTAGCATATCTGGCACATAAATACCTTGCAGTGCTGGCTACAAAATTGTCATGCTAATGCCTGCTCTCACTTTCAGGTGACACATTGTAAACAAGAAACAGGCAGCATTATCTCCCATAAATGTAAACAGACTCGTTTGTCTTAGCGATTGGATGAACAAGAAATAGGACTGAGTGGACTTGCAGGCTCTAAAATTGTACACCGTTTTGTTTTTGAGTGCAGTTATGTAACCAAAATTTACATTTGTAAGTTGCACTTTCATGACAGAGATTGCACTTGTATGAGGTGAATTGAAAAATATTTCTTCATCATTTTTACAGTGCAAATATTTGTAATAAAAACATAAAGTGAGCACTGTAAGCTTTTTATTCTGTGTTGTAATTGAAATCAATATATTTGAAAATGTAGAAACACATCCAAAAATATTTAATGAATTTCAACTGGTACTCTGTTTTTTAACGGTGTGATTAAAACTATGATTAATCACGATACATTTTTTTTTGAGTTAACTACGATTAATCAACACTGCTAGGTTTTTGGAGGTGCACTATTCGGGGGTGAGCAAACTCCAGCCTGCGGGCCATATGCCGCCAGCCAGCCTTTTTTATCCAGCCCACGGTCAGGGGAGCGGCGCCAGTGGCCCCACGCTTGGCCAGGATGGGGAGTCGCGGGGCCAAGTGCGGTGTGCCGCAGGGTTCTGCGTCCCGGGCCGGGGGTGGGGCTGAGCGCGGTATGCCGTGGGGTCCTGCGTCCTGGGGCGGGGCCAAGCGTGGTGTGCTGTGCTGGGCCCTGGTGCTCCTGGCCTGGGTGTTGGGGCCGAGTGCGGTGCGCTGTGGGGTCCCACCCCTCCCGGCCTGGGAGCTGGGGCCGAGCATGGTATGCTGCGCTGGGCCCCGGTGCTCCTGGCGCACCGTGCTGCACTGGGCTCCGGCGCATCATGCCACACTGGGCAGCACGGGGAGCCATGGAGCCCCAGCGGTCCCTGGCCTGGACACAGCCCGGGCCGAGCCACAGAGCCCAGCGCTGGGGCTGGAGTGCCTAAAGGTAAGCAAGAGGGACTTGAGGGGGGAGCAGGGTCCCAGGTGGTGGTGGTTAAGATGAGGGGGTCTCGGGAGCAGGCAGTCAAGGAACAAAGGGCAGGTGGGATTAGATAGGGGGTGAGATACGGATGGGGGGGTCTTGGGAGGGGGCAGTCAGGGAACAAAGAGCTGGGGGGCTTAGATAGTGGGTGGGGTCCTGGGGGCAGTTAGAGTGGGGATGTCTCTGTAGGGGGCGATCGGGGGACAAGGAGCGAGGGTGGGGGTTGGATGGGTTGGGAGTTCTGAGGGGGACAGTCAGGGGGTGGGAAGTGAGTGGGGGTCGGATATGGGGCGAGGCAAGGCTATTTGGGGTTAAAAATTGTACAGAAGGCCAGGTAGGGAAGGCGGTGCCTCCCCAATGTGGCCCTTGGGCCAAAAAGTTTGCCCACCCCTGCACTAGCATCTCACATAAACACCACTTCAGAGGTTGCTGGGCTTACAAGATGGAGATTCTTAAAATAAAGGCTATGTTAACATTGTAACTTTTGAAGTGCTTTAAAAAGATTTTTGAATTGTTCTTTTAAACTTAATATTAACTTCAAGTAGTTAGGGGAGTGGGGCGGGGGGTGGAGGGATCTTATGATTCCTACCTAAGGCTAAAAATAGGCCTTTTGTTTTCAGCCAGACATGTTACATCTGTCTCATTTATGTCTCTGTGGCTTGGGTTTAGTGTATCAGTTTTTGCTATACTTTAAAAAAAATAAAATAAAATTGTGCTTTAAAATAAGCTTTCTGTCTATTTGTTAGTGCTAAAAGGGCACAGAAGCTGAAACTAAATAGCTAGTTTATACTGGCAGCTAAGGCTTTTACATCTTGGATCCTTGAATATGATATGAAATACATTTTTATTTGAAAGAGATAAAGGGGGATATGGAAGTTCAGCACTATTTCCCTATATTCTCATTATGCATATTAATCTGGGGTGGCTGGCTAATTCATGTTGCAGGGAACAAGTAGATTCTTTTTCCCAAGCAATGTTCCTAAATTTAAAGTTGCTGTTTAAGCAGAATCAGTTATCTTAACTCTAGTTCAGCTGAAGACTCAAGAAAAATATTTTGTCAAGAAGAAAGGGCTACATTATTTCCAAGCTTTTGTGAAAGCAGTACAAGTGGCAAGTTTGAAACAATTGTTGTTTTACTAAAGTGATCAGATAGTCCTATAGCGACAGTTGTCTGCATTCTAACTTATGTGCGCAAGTTGTTCATTTAAAAATGAACACTTATACTAGACTTAAGCTAATGAGAGCAGTTTAAGTATGTTCTCAATTGACTGAGCTGACTCTCTGAAGCCTTTTTTCTTGATTCTTCTCAACCCGCAATAGCTATCCGGTAATCAGAGGTGCCATTTATACTTGTGTAAACTGATAATTTTGGTCTATTTACATTGCAGTCATGTACATTCTCTATTCTAATGGTGCCTTTTGCATTTAGAGCACTTGTACATTAAAGGCAATGAATTGGGATACTAAACAGTCCCTGTACAAAAATTTAGCCCACATCTACAATTGATGTTTTCTTCCTGTTTATTTTTGCACCACTTGAAATAAATTACTTGCACTGTAAACAGACACTAGCTACACTTGAAAAGAATAGTTTCGGTGAAAACAACTTTTTGAATCCAGAGGAACAAGTGATGCCAATTGTAGCCCAATATTATTTTCTTCCTGTGCACACTGTTTCTTGACACTTCCCTTCAAATATTTTTTTTGGTAATATCTATTGTTTTTTCACTAGAACGTTAAGAGCGTGAAAGAGAAACTTTCTTCACTAAACCCAAAATTAGTTAAAATGTAACTCATCCCCCTATATCCTATTGCCTTCTTATTAGTATGGATGAACAAATTTTTAGTCTTAGTAGGTCACCAAATACTGGTTACCTACAGCACTCTGGACAAATTGTGGGACAGCAGTTTTAGGATAAACAATTGTTTTCCATCTGCAGTAGAACCTGTGCATTACAAACACCTTGGGAATGGAAGTTATTCCTAACTCTGAACAAAACATTATGGTGGTTCTTTCAAAAGTTTACAACTTAACGTTGACTTAATACAGCTTTGAAACTTTACTATGCAGAAGGAAAATGCTGCTTTTAATCATCTTAATTTAAATTAAACAAGCAGAGAAACAGTTTATTTACCTTGTCAATTGTTTTTAAACTTTCCCTTTATTTTAGTTAATAGTTTACATTTAATGCAATATTTTGCTGCATAGTATTTGCTTCTTTTGGGGACAGGAGGAAGGGTCTCTTCTGCCTGACTGTGTACTTCTGGTTCCAAATGAGGTGTGTGGTTGACTGGTCAGTTTGTAACTCTCAGGTTCTACTGTATTTTGTATTACGCTACCAGTCTACTATCATTACCTGATCCTTTTCCTGGTTCCCCTACATTCTTTCTTTCCCCCACCAAAATTTTTGTCTTCTTTAAGTTTATTCTTCCCTCATTTCATTTGTATATTTTTTCTTCATGTCTTGTTGAATCTCGTGTCTTTATTTTTTTCTCTCATTCATCACCTAATTTTGAGAACAAATGCAACAGAATAATGCATGCAGCATTATAAAGTAGCAGCGCTAGAAACACTTTGGCTGCAGTAAAGAACTGACTAGGATTGTGTCGTCTCTGATATGTGGCAGTTCAGTCAAGTAGGTGCATCTGGACTGTGTGGGAAATCTGCTGCACAGTTCTTACAGAGAAACTTTCACTAGTATCATGCAAATGTACAGATGAGAAAATGTATGTTGGCTTTGCATGTAATTAGGAGGTACCTAATTCCAGTCTTGTATCATCTGGACTATAAGTCTGGGGAAAATGTATAAAAGTGTCTCTGGTTTTATATGAATCCTTTTTTGTAAACTAGAACCTTGTGCTGAAGATTCACTTCTTTTTTGAGCAGAGGGAGCCTGGGTTCAGTTAACATTAGAATAGTTTTGTTTAAGACTTGAGATACAGTGGGACATACTCTGCTATCTTGCGTTCACCACATCTGTGCCATAGGATTTACGCATGCTGCTATTGGTTATACTTGGAGAGGGAGAAAACTGGAATCACCCTCCTATCTCTTGCTGGTCTTTGTGTATTTGTGTGATCTTCAAGTACAGTAAAAGAAGGGGATACTTAAGAGCTACCATGTGCGATCAAGGACAAAAGATGGTTGATGTATTATGAGGCTATCGGGAGTGGAAGGTTTGCTCTAGAGTTCATTCTCAGAATTTGTTTACATTAGGAAATTTACCTATTGTTGCTGATGTTTGTCAGCAGCTTGTTCAGCTGAACTAGTGCTAAAAATGATTTATCTGCAAGTATAGACAGGACCAAACCATGCTAACCACAGCTGTAGAATTTGTGATTGTGCTTTGCTCAGAGCAATGTTCAGACAATAATAATGTACCAGAATTAAAAAAAAAAAAAAATCCAAATTTCAACAGTATGTATTACGTGTAGATAAAGTACCCACAACTAACCAGTATGCTGCTTTTTGTACCTTGGAGAATTGCAGTCCCTGAGGAAATACTGAGTTTGTGTTGGATTTTAAGGAACTTTAGGCCTTTTTATGTAGGAAAGATGGTGTAAATCAGAGGTTCTAAAACTGTGAGTCAGGACCCCAAAGTGGGTTATGACTCCATTTTAATGGGGTCGCCAGGGCCAGCATTAGACTTGGTGGGACCCTGGACTGAAGCTGAAGCCTGGGGTGGCAGGGCTTGGCCTGTGGCCCCCGTTCCCCTGACAGCAGGGGTCAGGCCCCAACCTCCGGGGTCATGTAGTAACTTTATTGTCAGAAGGGGAGTCCTGGTGCATGAAGTTTGAGACTTCCTGGTATAGATTTTTGAGAGCAAATGTATTGACATCCAAGCCAACCAATACTAAATCTGTCTCATCTCTCCAGAGTGTTGCAAAGAAACTTAGTCTGTCTGGATCCAAGTGCTACCAAAAACCTTAGAGCAGGGGTGGGCAAACTTTTTGGCCTGAGGGCCACATGAGGGCTCAAAATTGTGTGGAGGGCCGGGTAGGGAAGGCTGTGCCTCCCCAGACAGCCTGGCCCCGCCCCAATCCGACCCCCACCCACTTCCCGCCCCCTGACTGCCCCCCTCAAAACCCGACCCATCCAAGCCGCCCTGCTCCTTGTCCCTTGGTCGCCACCTCCAGAGACCCCCCCACTCTAACGCTCCCCTGAACCTACCCCTTATCTAAGCCCCCCTGCTCTTTGTTTCCTGACTGCACCCTCCCAAGACCCCCCCGCCACAACCACCACCCCCGACCCACCCTTTATCTATACCCCCCTGCTCTTTGTTCTCTGTCTGACCCCTCCCTAGACCCCCGACCCTGACCACCACCCCCCCCCCGGATCCCACCACCTAAGCTCCCCCCCCTTGCTTACCTTGCTCAGCTGGGTGCTCCAGCTGGCGCCCCAGCCTGGGAGTGCGGGGCCCAGCGGCTCGCGGCACTCCACCTGGTGCCCCGGCCTGAGTGTGCGGGGCCCCACAGTGAGCCCGGTGCCCTGGATGGGGCCCTGCTGGTGAGCCGTGCTCGGCCTGCCCTGGAGCGCAGGACTCTGCAGCTCCCTGCGCTTGACTGGCCTGGGAGCGTGGAGCTGCCTGGTGCCCTGGCTGGGGAGCGCGGGAACACCGCACTGCGCTCCTGCGGGCCGGATAAAAATGGTTGGTGGGCCACATGTGGCCGACAGACCGCAGTTTTCCCACTCCTGCCTTAGAGGTTCTTGATTTCAAGGCTTTGAAGAATGCAAAGCCTATGAAGGAATTAAAGGAAGTGTTTCAGTAGGCTTGATGTTCTTTCGATTCAGATATTCCAAGGTCAGAAGAGACCATTGTGATAATCTAATCTGACCTCTACCTGTAATAATACAGGTCATAGAACTTTCCCGAAATGCCTATAACATACCTTTAGAAAAATATCCAGTCTTGATGGATCACCCCATTTAATTATGGCCTATATTCTTTGTTCCCTGTGCATTTTACATTTAACTGTTTGCTTGCACACAATTTACCAAGTAATCCAGATGCTCTTTATCAGTGATCGGTCCTCTTTGTTGTTCATCACTTCCCCAGTTTTTGTGTGTCAACTTCAGACCTTATCTGTGATGATTTTTTCTTCCAAGTCCATTAATAAAAATTTTAATAGTGCATGGCCAAAATCCCTCAGGGATCACCCTATAAACACACCTGTACTATGAATATTCTCTGTTTATACATTTTGAGACCTGTTGGTTAGCCAGCCTTTAATTGATTAAATCTGTGCCATGTTAATGTTACCTTTCTAGTTTTTAATCAAAATCTAATGTGGTACCAAGTTAAATGCCTTAGAAATCTGAGTCATAGTATGTCAGCTATTACCTTTGTCAACCAAACTTGTAATTTTATCAAAAAATTAAATTAGGATGTATTTTCCATGAAGCCATGTTGATTTAATTCAGGCCTGCACAACATGTGGCCCAGGGGCCACATGCGGCCCGCACGGGCTCACTGTGCGGCCCGCGGAGGGTGAATAGGGGTGGGGCAAGCCAATTGGTGGGGTGGGGAGAAGTGGATGGGGCGGGGCTTTTCGGCCCACGACTGGTTTTTTTGCAGTAATATGGCCCTCGCTGCTTTCTGAGTTGTGCAGGCCTGATAATTCTTTATTAATCAAGTTCTGTTTCAGCCATTTCATTATTATGCTTGGGATCCATGTCAGACTGACAGCCTTATAGTATAGTCCACCGACTGTTCCAGGAGTGGTTGAACTTACTGACCATCTGTCAAGGCTGATTCCCCACATAGGCACTTTGAGTGCAGAAGATGGGGACCCCACAAGGATTCTAAAAATAAATACTTGCTACTCCAGGCTTTATTAAACTCCCACTGTTACAGCTTCTTTCTGACCTTGGATTAGTAGATGCTGACACCACCCAAGTGCAGGGCCCCTTTGAGAACCCAGGAAGGTGCACTTGGGAATTCCTTCCTGTGGGGTACCCTTAAACTCTTTCTCCCCTCATCCCCAGGGAAGAGCTGAGAAAGGGGAAGGGGGGAAGATGTGCTATTGCCACCAGCTAATTAAACATGCGCAACCTCTTAGACACACACATCCAATTTTGTTCTTAAAAAAGGTAAATTTTATTAATGAAAAAAGAAAATACATCTGGTAACTTGGGCATTTGCTAGATATATAAAAAGCCCAACATCTACAAGGATTAAGGATCAAGGATATCTTTCTTGAGGTCCAGCTTAAAGGTCACAAGCAAAACAAAAAGCACCTGGGGTTAGAACAGAGGAGTTGACAAGCCATAAGGAAATAAAAAGAAAAACCTAATCACATCTTCCTAAATATTTTCTGATCTACTTACTTACCTGGAGTTTTTAAATTGGTAGTCTCTAGCTATGATACTGTTGGGCTTTCATACCTAGCCCAAGCTCTTGCAGCATAGCTGCTCTGTCCCTTCTCTCTGAGAGAACAACCACAGACAGACAAAAGGGGAGTTGTTTTTCAATTTTAAAAAGTTCTAGCCTTCCTATTGGCTCTTTTGGCCAGGTGTCCTCTCGCTTCCTTTTACTTATGCATAGCAGTGAGACTTTTAATGCTTTAAATTAAAGATTGGCTCCTAAGAGGGGTTTGATGGCTGGCTGGGTTTCCATACGAGGAAGCTGCCCCCGCCCCTTCATTTATCACACCATCTGAGCTGCGCTCAAACTTTTGAAGATTGTTGTGAGCTGGGGTGTACCTGCCAGGGCTCTGGACTTCAGCCCCTGCAGGGCACACCTGCTGGGGTTTGGGGCTTCAGTCCTGCAATGAGGGGTGGCTAGGGGTTTCAGCTGCGTGGGAGGTGCCTGCTAGGGCTTAGAGCTTTTGTCCTGCTCCTTCTGAAGCCTTGAGACTCAGCAGGTGTGCCCGGTGGGTCTGAAGCCAAAGACATCACTCCACTGGGCAGGAGTGGAGGCTCTGCATGGGGGTGGGGATGTCACATGTCACCCTCCCCCCCTAGATTTTTGCATGGTGCCTTGGGGCCCCCTCGCCGCATGGCAGCTGCTAGAGCAAACAAGCCAGGAGCTGCAGCCATGGCAAGAGGCAGTGACAAACAGCTGGGAGCTGTAGAGAGCCCCTGCTTTTGCTGCTGCCTCTATCCATGGAGCTAAAGCAACAACGCTGCCCAGCTCTTTGTGGCTGCGTCCCCATGGAGCTAACACTTGGGAATTGCAGGGAGAGGCTGCTGAGAATAAGAGGGGGGACATGGCTCAAGCTTTTTTGTGGGGGAGAACCTTTAAATTGTGTCCCCCCTGGTCTCAGCAGGCACCAGTCGTCTCTGGCAGAAGCCCCTAGCCCTACCACCTTGCTGCGGGGCAGAAGCCCCAAGCTCCTCTCTTTCCCATCTGGTAGGTAGAGAATGGTGGTGGTGGGGGAAGCGGGGGCGCTTTGCCACCGCTCTTTAACTGTAAAAGAGCCACATGTGGCTCACGAGCCACAATTTGGCCACACTGGACTATACTGTGATATCCCCTGCAAAAGACAGACCACCTTAGCAGGCCGCCTTTGCTTTTTTTCTCAGAGATGGTACACCGTATGGTTACCGTACAGTTCTTTTAAAGCAACCACATTTATTCTTAAGGTAAAATCACTGCAGAGAGAAGATCATATTAAAACAATAAAAGAACCTTTAATCATTCCCAGATATCATTCTACCTCCTGCAAGGCTCTGTCTGGCGAGCAGTCCTTCAAATGCCATTCAGGCATTTTTCTGTGGTCACAAGTTCATAACAACTTCTTCTCAGAACAAGTACACTCATTGCTCTGGGTGTCTCTCTCATCTTTTGCTTTTTGAAGCCACCTTAAATAAGCAAAAGAAAAGTGGCCCCCTCTGGGCCAGGCTTCAAAAGTCTGAGTTCTTGTATAACTGGGGGAGGTTCCCTAGAGATTTACTGGGAAACCCACTTAATTTGAAAAGTTCATTCTTGTTTTAGCCAATTGTTTAAAAGTTTTCTTTGCTCTCAGCACTTCCCAAGGCACGTTACATGCATTCTGCAATAACAGACAAACAGGTATTTTTAATATAATGAGCTCCTAAAATACTTAAACGTAATTCAGTAATGTTTGTCCAGCCTATTGCCATATCTGTCACAATAAGTAATTACACATGGACGAGATACCTGATTTTGGGGGCTCTTCAACTTTGCTGACTGAAGGCATAATAAGATCCAATGACTGGAAGCTGAAGTTAGACTAGACAAATTCAACCTTGAAGAAAGATGCAATTACTTAGTGATAAGGGTAAATAAACACTGGAACAGATTACTAGGGGAGGGAGTATACTCTCCATCACTTGGAGTCTTGAAAATGAGATTAAATATTTTTTTAAAAGATGTGCTTTAATACATCTTCTGGAAAACTCTGGCCTTGGAGTCTTCGAGTCTTCCTGTTCATCCCATTGCAACACAGAATGGGATAGAATGGGTTTACTTGTATTGCCCTCGGTGTGCTCATAACATTTGCAGCTATGCATTAAGATGATGATGATAATCAAATCTCATGCTTCTGGGCTTCAGATGCTTGCCTGAAGGGATCAGGAAGAAATTTGTTTCCTTGATATACAGCTGGCTAGATTTATTATGGGTTATGTGTGGTGGGTTTTTCTTTTGCCTTCCTCTCAATCATTAGAGATTCTCCGGAGATGGGATGCTAGACTGGGTAGACCAGCACACCTCAGTGGTACGAAAAGAGTCCTTTCTTGAAGCCTGGGTATGTGTGTTGCTCACATACTCATACTGATTGCCACATTTGGGGCTGGGGAGGAATTTTCTCTAGGTACATTGCCATGGATCTTCTCCCGCCCCCGCATTTCTTTGTAACATGTGGTATGGTTCATCTGCTAGGATCAGGTGGTAATACCTAACCTAATAAGTTCCCTGCCATTGTAGAGTCCTCAGGCATTGCTTACACCATGGTTTCTTCTGTTCTTACCCTGTTCTCTGACCATTTTTTCATGGGGACTGAAATGTTTGGTCTAATGAAAATCTTTGGGCTTAATAAGGGGTATCTGGGTGAAATTTAATGCCTTGTGATATAGTAGAACCTCAGAGTTACGAACACCTCGGGAATCATGGAGCAGGTCCTCAAGGAATCAATTCTGAAGAACTTAGAGGAGGGGAAAGTGATCAGGAACAGTCAGCATGGATTCACCAAGGGCAAGTCATGCCTGACTAACCTAATTGCCTTCTATGATGAGATAACTGGCTCTGTGGATGAGGGGAAAGCAGTGGATGTGCTATTCCTTGACTTTAGCAAAGCTTTTGATACGGTCTCCCACAGTATTCTTGCCAGCAAGTTAAAGTAGTATGGGCTGGATGAATGGACCATAAGGTGGATAAAAAGCTGTCTGGATTGTCAGGCTCAATGGGAAGTGATCAATGGCTCCATGCGTAGCTGGCAGCCGGTATCAAGCGGAGTGTCCCAAGGGTCGGTCCTAGGGCCGGTTTTATTCAATATCAGTAATCTAGAGGATGGCATGGACTGCACCCTTAGCAAGTTTACAGATGACACTAAACTGGGAAGAGTGGTAGATAAGCTAGAGGGTAGGAATAGGATACAGAGGGACTTAGACAAATTAGAGGATTGGGCCAAAAGAAATTTGATGCGATTCAACAAGGATGAATGCAGAGTCCTGCACTTAGGACGGAAGAATCCCATGCACTGCTACAGACTAGGGACCGAATGGCTAGGCAGCAGTTCTGCAGAGAAGTAACTAGGCGTGACAGTGGGCGAGAAGCTGGATTTGAGTCAACAGAATGCCTTGCTGCCAGGAAGGCTAATGGCATTTTGGGCTGTATAAGTAGGGGCATTTCCAGCAGATCGAGGGACGTGATTGTTCCCCTCTATTCGACATTGGTGAGGCCTCATCTGGAGTACTGTGTTCAGTTTTGGGGCCTACACCACAAGAAAAATGTAGAAAAATTGGAAAGATTCCAGAGGAGGGCAACAAAAATGATTGGGGGCCTGGGGACTTAGGAGAGGCTGAGGGAACTGGGATTGTTTAGTCTGCAGAAGAGAAGACTGAGGAGAGATTTGATAGCTGCTTTCAACTCTTTTGGAAAGGGGATTCCAAAGAGGATGAATCTAGACTGTTCTCAGTGGTACCCAATGACAGAACAAGGAGTAATAGTCTCAAGTTGCAGTGGGGGAGGTTTAGGTTGGATATTAGGAAAAACTTTTTCACTAGGAGGTGGTGAAGCCCTGGAATGGGTTACCTAGGGAGGTGGTGGAATCTCCTTCCTTAGAAGGTCAGGTTTGACAAAGCCCTGGCTGGGATGATTTAGTTGGGGATTGGTCCTACTTTGAGCACTGGGTTGGACTAGATGACTTCCTGAGGTCCCTTCCAACTCTGATATTCTATGAATAGAAGTTGTCCATAACTCTGAACAAAACGTGATGGTGGTTCTTTCAAAAGTTTACAACTGAACATTGACTTAATATAGCTTTAAAACGGTGTCCAATACATTTGCCACTAGCCACATATGGCTAATAGGCTGTTGAAATGTGGCAAATGCATTTGGCTTTTTTATAATGTAGCTAATAAGAAAAATTCAAAACAAGAAGTGTATCTAGCAATGTAGCTAACATCGAATTTCTGTTGGATGCTGCTGCTTTAAAACTTTACAGAAGAAAAATGCTGCTTCTAACATCTTAATTTAAATGAAACAAGCACAGAAACAGTTTCCTTACCTTGTCAAATCCTTTTAGTCGTTTAACACAGTACTGTATTTCCTTTTTTTTTTTTCTTTGCTGCTGCCTGATTGCATACTTCCTGTTCCAAATGAGGTGTGTGGTTGTCTGGTCAGTTTGTAACTCTGGTGTTCACAACTCTGAGGTTCTGCTGTATGCAGTAGATCAAACTAGATATCTGATGGTTCCTTTTGTCCTGAAACTCTGTGAAGGTGTGACACTACACCCCATATTCATCATAATAATAATATATGATTGTCATAATTATGATACATTTTGTACAAGATGGGTCATGTAAAGTGTCATTGGAAAAGTTATGTTGTGCTGAATGTGATTATCCTATTTGTATGCATGTATCATTTTGTATCTGAAGTTATAAACATTGAGTATATATCTGTATTTCAAATGGGTTACTCCGGGAAACACCTATAGCTAGCCTTTCAGTTACAACCCTGAAGAAACCAGACAGAGCTCATTAAGATGACAATGGGCTGTGAAATAGCTTATCCTTCTTGTGAATATTTCTGCCAGCCTGTAAGTAAGGGCTGTTAAAACTCTGTAAGGGCATGTGACCAGACCACATGACTCTGAACTCCATTCTGGGTACCTGTATTTTTCCACAAATTGGTCTGGGAACCATGTTTGAAGCAAAGTGTTCCTGCCATATGAAAAGCTATATAAGGTAGGGTGTGACATTATCTGCTCTTCACTCCCCCACAAGTGAACACCTGAAAAGTTCCAAAAGAGAAGGATTTGAAATGGGGCTGGGAGAGCTCTAGCTGCAAAGCAAGTGCAGCTTGTGCCTTGAGAATGCAAGCCTGCTTGTATCATCAGTCAGGGTGAGAAATTGCTAATTCTTATCCAATCTTTCTAGTATTTTAGGCTTAGTTTGTGGTTTTGTTTATTTACTAGGTAATCTGCTTTGATCTGTTTGTCACTTATAATCGCCTAATCTATTTTTTTGTAATTAATAAACTTGTTTTTTGGTTTATCTAAATCAGTGTGCCTTTAATTGAAGTGTCTGGGGGAAAATCTTAGCTTGGATAACATAGTTGCATATTCCTCTCCACAGTGAGGGAGGGGCAAACTGGGAAATGAATTCATACTGGTCAGGGTTTTGGCCAGCGCAAGACAGTCCAGCTCTGGGGTCTTTGGCTGGGGAGCCGGGGGTTGTCTTAGCTATAACTTCTCTATTGTTGGTTCATGCAATGGCTGAGTCAGCCTGCATGCAACTGCAGCTGGGTGTGTCCCTGCCCGTGTGAATGCTGGTGGCAGTGTATTTGAAGACTTATCAATTTTCATCCCCTTGGTTTGCTTTTTTCAAGACTGATTATATCCAGTTTTTTAACCTTTCCTTATAGGTCTGGTTTTCTTTAAACCTTTTATCATTTTTATTGCTCTTTTGTAGAGTCTTGCCAGTTTGTCTACACCTTTTCTAAATGTGACACCCCGAATTGAACACAGTACTCTAGCTAAAGACTCAGTAATGCAGAGTAGAATGGGGCCTGTAGCTTACATATGACATTCCTGTTAAAACATCTCAGAATTATTGGCCTTTTTTGCAAGCGCGTCACATTGTTAATTCGTCTTCATTTTGTGACCCATTATCACCCCAGATCCCTTTTAACAGTACTACTACACAGATAGTGTAGTACAGGTAGTAGTACTACTACACAGGTGGCTAATCTGAGCTGGAGAAGGATCAGAATTTACCAATGTATGTTGCCAAAGAACCACAGTAAATACATCAACAGCCCGGCATCAGCTCCCTCCCCTGCTCCCGGTGTCTCGTGCCCACTGGCAGCCCTGATGATCGGCACCTCCCCTCCCTCCCCACACCTCCCAATCATCTGTTCTGTGGTGTGCAGGAGGCTCTGGGGGAGAGGGGGCAGGAGTGAGGGCATAGCAAGCTCAGGGAAGGAGGCGAGAAGGGGTGGAGTAGTGGCTGGGCCTGTGGCAGAGCCTGGGGTTGAGCAGTGAGCACCCCCCAGAACATTGGAAGTTGGGGCCCCTGTCTCCAGCTCCAGGGTTGGTGCGTGTACAAGGAGCTGGATATTAACTTCTGAAGAGTTCTGGAGCCACAGGTTGGCCACCCTTGACCTTGCCAGTTGTTCCCAGTTTTGTAGCTGTGCATTTCATTGTTCCCTCATAACTGAAGTACTTTGCACTTCATTGAATTTCATCTTGATTTCAGACCAACTCTCAAATTTGTCAGATTGTCATTTGAGTTCTATTCCTGCTCTCTAAAATGCTTGCAACCCGTCCCAGTTTGGTGTCACCTGCAAATTTTATAAGCATACTCTCCACTCCCTTATCCAAGTCTCTTAATGAATAGTGTGGACCCAGGTCCCACAGATGTACCTTCCCAGTTTGACAGCAAACCTCTAACAACTACTCTGAATATGGTCTTTCAACCAGTTGTGCCCACACTTTATAGTAATTCAATCTAGACCACGTTTCTTAACTTTTGCTTACGAGAGTGGGATAAGTTTCAAAGTAGTAGCCGTGTTAGTCTGTATCCGCAAAAAGAACAAAGAGTACTTGTGGCACCTTAGAGACTATAAATTGGTTATTCTCTAAGGTGCACAAGTACTCGTTCTTTTTGAGAGTGGGAGAGTGTCACAAGCGTTTCTAAAATTCAGGTTTTATCATGTATACTGCTTCTCTCAATTCACTAGAGCAGTAATCCTGTCAAAGAAGGAAATTAGGTTGGATTGGCATGATTTGTTCTTGACAAATCCATGCAGGCCATTTCCTCTAACTCTAGGTGTTTACAAATGAATTGCTTAGGACTACATTTATTTGAAATGCCTAAATTGCAAATAGAATTTAGGCATTAGCAAGCATGCAACAAAGCATATTTCTTCATTTTTAAGCAGACTGAGTAGAAATAATTAAAAAATGAAAATGGATTTTCACTTCACAGAATAATGCAGTTTGTGAAACATATAGGCATGAAGAGTTTATCATAATGAATTTGGGCTGACTGTTACTCATGAATTATGGAGTCTACTGTAAACCTATGCCAATAAAATTAACAGAGATGCACATTTAACTCCTTTTGTAGTGCCAATTGGATACCTTCTTCTCCCCCCCCCCATCTCTCTCTCTCCCTCCCTCGTCAGAACTATGTTAATTTTGGTGAAAATGGGAAAACTGTAAAAAAACGGACTTCCACTAAAATTAGGCTTTTCTGGTTTTCCCCTTTTTCAACAGAATCTATATGGTTCTGAACTGAGGTAAGAGGTGGTGCTGTCTTGTGTGGGTGAGGGCTGGCTGGGCCTAAAGCTCGACCTATGTAAGTAACAGTATTTGACACTGATTCAGTGGTTCTCAACTCTTTTCGGTCCACAGACCACCAGGCCAAAAATTTTCATGGACCACCTCCCCCGCCTTTTTTTTTTTTTGAGACATGATTAAAAAGAGCAGACACATTTTGGTTTGAAATTTGTTTCTTACTAGATGTTTGGATTCTCTTCTCACTGACAAGCTTTTCAGTGTTTGGAGTGGTACTTGGTAATACACAGCAAATATCACTTTCCACTGTGGGCCGATTTGCTCTCTTTGGATTTAACGTGCAGCAAACACGAAAATCCCGTCTCTCACATATAACTTGATGCAAATGGCAAAAGAAATCTGACCGTGTGTGCTGACAGATTTGGGTAATTCTCGGTCATGTGGGTCCAAAATTTCTTTATGGTAGACTGCTGGTACACATCTTGGGTCAAAATCATTTTTCAGATCCAAAAACTCCTCCTGCAGATCCTCTGGAAAAATATTAACATCTGTTGTGAATGGATTCCTGATGAAAAATAATCCATCCTTTGTCCTGTCCATCTCCGGAAAGTATTGTTGGAATTCATCTCGTAGCTTCCATAAAGAATTTGCATCCGAATGACTTCATTTTTCCCGAGCATGGCATCCACAAATGGACATTGAACCAAATTATTTTCTTTGACTCTTACAATCCAGAGTTCCAATTTGTCAAGAAAAGCTTTGATGATGCTTTGGTGAGAGAACAGATTTGCACCTTTTCTCCTGCAACTGAAGATTCAGTTTGTTCAAGAGTCCAAAAATAACGACAAGATACGCAAATTATAAATTTGAGTGCACCAGCACATTTTGGAATTCCTCTTTCCCTTGAGCCTGGAGAAACAAATCCAACTCCTCTCTCAATTGGAAAACTCTGAGTATGTTCGGTGCTGATAACCACCATACAGAAGTGTAGAACAGCAGCACATGTCCTGGTAAAATCTTTTGAACAGCCTGGTGTTCAGAGCCGATGATTTGATGTAATTTGTCACTTTCACCATCCCTTTGAAAACGGCGTTGAGTTGATCAGGCAATGTTTTTGACGCCAAAGGTTCCTTATGAATGAAGCAATGAACTCCGGTTACCATTGGAGAATGCTATATCACCAATGTTTGGAAGCCTGATCTTGAGCCCAGCGTGGCAGGTCCACCATCAGTGGTGACACCCACAAGATTTGCCCCATCCAGACCATGCACTTCAAAGACATTGTTAACAATTTCCATCACATCCTGAGCCTTTGTGGTGGTATCAAGTGTCTTACAAAAAAAACCCTCATCTTTTGAAGTCTCCCTCAAACATATATCATGCGAAAACCAATAGCTGAGAGCACAACGTGACGTTGGTTGATTCATCCAATTGTATAGCAAACAAGGGAGACTTTATTTCATCTACAACTTGTTCATTGATGTTCTGTGATATTTCATTTATCTGTCTCGATATTGGGTTGTTAGAGACAGATATATCATTCAGCTTCCTTGCTGCTTCCTCGCCAAGAACTAGCCGCACAGTCTCTTTTGCACAGGGGAGCACAACTTGCTTTACAATGGTATGAGGCTTCTTGGCCTGTGCAACTTTGTATGCAACAATGTAGGAAGTGATCGCTGCATTGCTTGTATTTTTGTAGAGTGCACCTGTTGACTCGAGGCGCTGTCATTTCAGACCTGGTAACAACCACTCAAAATAATCATCATCCTTTTGCAACAAGTTTGGATGACACTTTATGAGATGGAGTTTTAGCTTAGCCGGCTTCATTGAGTCATTCTCCAAGACTTTGAAACAACTAACACATTGTGGCAAATCCACGCCGCCTTTTTCTTTACAAATTAAGCTGAATTTGATGATGTCCTTCGAACACTTGCGCTTGACATTCCTTCCTGTCATTGCCATGGTCTCAGAGCAGTGGAGTTAGAACAAAATTGTGATTTTTCAAATGGATGATTTATTTTGGGAGATGTATAGTAATTATAAATCACTCAGATGTCCCAAAATAAGTTGTCTGGTGGCAAAAATTGGAACTACAATATAATATCTATCTAACTCGCACTGCACACATTACATGGGCTGCGAAGAAATAAACTATGACGGTTAGTTTTTATCTCTTGTATTTGGTTGAGTAAAAACATATTTTAGAGTTATTTTTAACAGATAATATTTTATTAACCTGTGATACCAGCACCAAAGTATTATTTATTTTGGGAGTAGACCGTTTAGCTTTGTACTGTCAAAACCGAAATTACTTTCACATCAACCTGATAAATTCAGCAAATGTAAATATAAAAGTTTGTCTTACCCCCGCGTGAAAATCCCCATACAAAAAAGCCAGAAATGAAATAAAAAGTGTGTAATAAACTAACATAAAGTTGAACATTATGTGCAAACTTACATTTTTTACAACAAATTATAAACAAACTAAAACAGCACATTTAGCACAGCACGAACGACACAACAGACACTCAGCATGACGGCGGGAGCTACACTGATGCTCAGAGCCTTCGACGGAAGTTACTGGCAACACAACACGGTTGCGTCCTAGATGACGCTATAGATGACATGCTGCGTGCTTGTGAACACGGCGTAAAACAGCATAATGGCAGCGCCTGCTCAGGCTATCTGACTTCGGACAATATTCATGTGGACCACGGAAAAAATCACCATGGATCACCAGTGGTCAATGGACCATCAATTAAGAACCACTGCTAATTGGTAATATCTTTCATTTGTAAAGCCAAGTTCTTTGATTACCCATGTGTGTTATTTCAGAAGGGGCGTTTACAATGTCTTGTTTACAATGTCACCTGAAAGTGAAAACAGGCATTTTCATAGCACTTTTAGTGCCAGCATTGAAAGGTATTTATATGCCAGATACGCTAAATATTCATATGCCCCTTCATGCTTCAACTACCATTCTAGAGGATGTGCTTCCATGCTGCTGATGCTTATTTTAAAAAAAAAAAAAGTGTTAATTAAATTTGAGACTGAGCTCCTTGGGAGATAATTGTATAACCCCCTGCTTTGTTTTACCCACATTCTGCCATATATTTAATGTTATACCAGTGTAGGATGATGACACAGCATATGTTTATTTTAACACTTTTGCAACAGATTTGACAGAACACAAAGAAGGTATCAGTGTGAGATTTCTAAAAATAGCCACAACACTGCCTAAGGTTTAAGAATCTGAAGTGCTGTCCAAAATCTGAGAGGGACAAGGTGTGGCGCATGCTTTCAGAAGTCTTAAAAGGGCAACACTTCGATGCGGAAACTACAGACCCAAACCACCAAAAAATAAAATTAACCTTCTGCTGGTGGCATCTGACTCAAATCATGAATGTGAACATGTTTTGGATCGTTATCAGGCAGAACCTGTCATCATGGACGCATGTCCTCTGGAATGGTGGTTGAAACATGAAGGGTTCCTGACTTTCTAATGGTAGAAAGCTCCTGCTTCTAGCCTTGATGGCTAAAGAGATATGGGAGATTGTACCTGTCACTTTTCCAGGATGGAATATTTACGTGCCAGATATGCTAAAGGTCTTGCAGTGCTGGCTACAACAGGGCCATGCAAATGCCTATTCTCCTCAGGTGATGATATAAACAAGGAGCAGGCAGCATTAACTTCTGCAAATGTAAACACACTTGTTTGTCTGAGCAATTGGCTGAAGTAGGACTGATTGGATGTGTAGGCCAATGGTCCTCAAAGTGTTTTGGCCACGGCCCCTTTTCTCAGTGCCGCGTCCGCTCGCGGCCCCCTGGGGTATGTCCGCTGCAATGCTGCCAAACAGAAAGCTTCCGCTTTTTGCGGCGGCTTTTTGGCGGTAAAAAAATAGACTGCTGCCGAGTTCGGCAGGATTGGCGGTGGCGCTGGGGTCTCGCACACCCCCAGGGGTGGTTTCGTGCACCCAACTTTGAAGACCACTGGTGTAGGCTATAAAGTTTTACATTGTTTCATTTTTTGAATGCAGTTATTTTTGCACATAATTTCCATGATAAGTTCAACTTTCATGATAGCGATTGTACTATACTATTTAAGTGAATTGAAAAATACTTTTGTTTTTTACAGTGCAAATATTTTCTAATCAAAAGAAATATAAAGTGAGCAGTGTACACTTTGTATTCTGTGTTGTAATTGAAATCAATATATTTGAAAATGTAGAAAACATACAAAATATTTAAATTGTATTCTATTATTGCTTAACAGCACGATTAATCATGCGATTAATTTTAATTGCTTGATAGCCCTTTTATTTTTTATGTATAATTTTACAAACCCACACACCCCTCTAAAACTTCTTGAAATTAGCTTTCCTTGTAATAAAAGGTCACAATTTAAACTTCTGATCCTGTAGCATACCAGTAGTATAAGCTGCTGCTGTGTGTTCCATGAGAAATGGAGTGTTCCTGATTTTCTAATGGTAGAAAGCTCCTGCTTCTAGCCTTGATGGCTATAGAGAGATGGGAGGTCGTACCTGTCACTCTTCCAGGATGGAATGTTTCATTGTCTCAGAAGAGCAGTGCAGTTTTATAGTTTCCAAGGCCAGAAGGGACCATTCTGAACATCTAGTCTGACTTCCTGCATAATTCTGAAGTGGCCCTGTAGCTAGAGAAACCCAGAATCTGTCTATAGATTGTTGGTGCTAGCATGTTCTTAGTAGAGTTCCTTTGGTAGAGAGTTATACAGCCAGGGTAAGTGAGAGGTTTGGTGATTTTAAATTACTGATCTAAAACATGATTTAGGTCAGCACGCAGAAACCTTGATTTAAATAATCAATTAAAATCCTTTTTTTTTTTTGGTATTTGTACTGTTTAGTTATTTTCCATCTGAAAGGTTGATTCTTATTGTATGGTAACAATTAGACCATGTTGATTTGCAGCTAAAACAGCCTTTACACTGAATTTGGTACTTATGCTTGGTAACTAGGAAAACATGCCATATACACTAGACTCTCGAATATCCAGGATGACAGGAAAAAATTTAATCCTGGTTAATAAAATCCCAATTAATCACCATCCATAGGAAATATGATGGGGGAGAGGGGGTTGGTTCTGCGGCCGCCTTGTTCCAGGGGAAGAGGGGTTGGTTCGCCGGCAGCACTGCGCCAGAGGGGTGGGGGTTGGTTTGCCGGCTGCCCTTTGGCCCGGTGGGGGGGAAGGTTGGTTTGCTGGCCGTCCTACACCCGGGGGGAGGGGAGTTTGGTTCCCTGGCCATCCTGTGCCCTGTGATGTGTTTTCCCCCGACCCCCTTGTGGCCAGAGCCGGCCTCTGAGTTATCCGTATTTTTTTAACATCCCAGTTAATCTGCAACCTAGTTAACCGGATCCTGGATAATCGAGAGTCTACTGCATGCACATTTATTTGAACAATTATATAGCTTAACATTTATTTATTCATGTTCTTCAACTTTGTTACGAAATGGGGAGTGATGCCTTTCTATTTAGTAATTCAACTAAAAACTTGATTTATGTCAAGCTCTGGATGGAAACAGGAATTCAACTAAAATGCATAAAAAGGCATTTTAAAGTTCTATTTTGATTAGTTAAATAAAATCACCTTCAATATGTTGGATACAAACTTCCCCCCCCTTATCAGTATATCTTTGCTATTTAAAACCAATTTAATTAACTTTATTAAACAAGGAAGGTATCCGTAGTTAGTGAATTGAACTGATTTTGTTTGTGGTCACCATTTCCTTCAAAAGTGAAAAAAAGTCCTGTGGTGCCTTAAAGACTTAACAAAAGTATTGAAGCATAAGCTTTTGCAGGCTAATGCATCTGCGTCTTTAATATTCTTAATTTCAGGTTAAATTTTAAATACATTTCTTTTTAAAAATTATTTAATTAAAAAAGCCAATTTAAGTATAAAAAGCCAATTTAGTTATCATAGATTTTTATCCATCCTGAAACACATTAAAAGGGGGCTAAAAAGTCCTCCTGTGAGTGATCAACAAAAGGGTTAATGTCCCATCAGCATCCTTCATATAACTTCTTCCCTTTCTCCTTCTGGGAAGTAGGGCCTTCCTTGCTTTGAAGCAAAGAGGAAAGTCAGGATCAAGTTCAGGAGATTATCTGTCTCCTCCAGGGAACTGCCTGTCTAGGAAATGTAAGTGAGGTGACAAATTTTTGCAGATAACAAAATTATTTAGGATAATCAATACTAGAGAAAATTGTGGGGCATTTCAGAGGAATTTAACAAAGCTATGGGAATGGACAACACAATTCCCAATTAAATTAATTATTGGCAAGTATGAAGTTTTATACTTTGGTAGTAATAATTTGAACTATAAATACAGGCTGCCGAATTCTGTGTGTGAATACCATCCACTAATAAGATCTCTGTACCATTATGAATGGCTCCACTGAGCATTGAGATGGTCTCATGGGATCCAAAAGAGCAAGAGGGTAGAATAACTGCAACACTAGAGCTTCCCGTTGCATTGGCAAGGAGGCTCTGAGATTGACATGGGAACAGGAAATTCTCACTAATTCACAGCAAATAGTGCGTATGTGTGAAGAGGCGATTCATACTTGTCAGGTACCTTTTAGATAGAGACTCTGAAAGATGGATGCCCGCCAAGCAAGGTCTAGGGACAACATTCTGGTCGACATTCCAGCACCTTCCCCTTTTACCAGGATCTGCTTTGGGGCTTGATTTCTTTAGGTGTTGTCCTTTGATATTGAGACTCTCTGCTTTAATTTAGTACTCTGAATATAGGGTCTCTGGAGAATGTGCATGTGAGAGATTAGATAGGTGGAGGTGAGTGAACCGATGAGTGATGAGAGGGAGAAATTTGTGGGATAAACAAAACAAAAGTCTGGGAGAAGTATGAGAGAGCAAACGAGAAATGGAGTGTACGTTGGAGAGAAGGTCAGTGTATGGAAGAAATGAAAGCAGGGAAAAGACACACCATGTTGTGGGAATTAAGGGAAATCAGGAAAAGAGATGGTAAGCATGTGACCTAGTGAGTTACACTTAAAAATTATTAGAAAGTTGATATTGTTAAATGAAATACAGTGCTTAGTAAACTACTTGGTCCCCTGAAATTTCAAAAGATATGGCAGTACAGATATTTTTCATCATGGCTACTAGGAGCTCAGAAAATTTCAGGTTTGCCCTAAATAAGTGACAGTATGTCCACAGAGTTAAACGTTAGACAAAAGTTTGTCGTATATTTGAGAAGTGATGACAAAATGTGGAATTGTTTGATTGCAGTTATCAAAAGACCTTGCAGAGGTGTTTTGGGTTGGGGTTTTCAAACTCCCCTAAACATAAGAATGTCCATAAGTGATCCCCAAATGGTGGGATGGGGCCTGAACTAGTCCCCACTGGGGATTGGGAAGGATGCGCCTTCCAGTTCTGCTCCAGCCCTGGCTGCTGCTGTGGTCTTGGCTCCGCTCCTAGCCCATGCCCTCAGCCCTGCCTCCAGCTTCTGGTTCCAGCCCCCCCATACTGGTGTCTGGCATGGCTGTGGTTCTGCTCCCTGCCTGGGAGGGCCCAGTCACATTCTATTACTGGTAGGTGGGTGAGTGAGAGGAAAAGTTTAAGTACCACTGCTATACTGAATCAACCAGTGGTCCATCTAGCCTAATAACCTGTCTTCTGACAGTGGCCAATGCCACATGCCTGCAGAGGGAATGAACAGAACAGAACAAACACTGATAGTCATCCATCCCATGTTGTCCAGTTCCAGCTTCTGAGGCTAAAAGACTTCCACAGCATGGGATTGTATGCCTGATCATCTTGGCTAATAGCCATTGATGGGCCTATCCTCCATGAATTTATCTAGTTCTTTTTTGAACCTGTTATGGTCTTGACCTTCACAACATCCGTCACAACAGCAAGGGGTTCCACAGGTTGGGCAGGATGTTGTGAAGGCCAAGACCATAACAGGGTTCAAAAAAGAACTAGATACATTCATGGAGGGTAGGGCCATCAATGGCTATTAGCCAGGATGGGAAGGAATGGTGTCTCTAGCCTCTGTTTGCCAGAAGCTGAGAATGAGCAGCAGGGGATGGATCACTTGATGAGTACCTGTTCTGTTCATTCAGAAGAAAGGATACTAGGCTAGAAGTGTCTTTTGGTCTAACCCAGTATGACTGCACTTATGTGAGGGACACTGTAAAAGGCTTTCAAAAAAGTCCAGGTACATTCTATATACTGGATCACCCTTGTCCACATGCTTGTTGACCTCCCTCAAAGAATTCCAGTAGCTCTGACTTTTCTTCAACATATCGTGTTCATACATGTGTCTGATCGTTCTGTTCTTTACTATAATTTCAACCAATTTGACTGGTACTGAAGTGGGGTTTATCAGCCAGTAATTAACAGGATCACCTCTTTAACCGTTTAAAAAAAAATAAAGATCAGCATTACATTAGCTATCTTCCAGTCATGTGGTACAGAGGCGCACTTTAGTCGTCAAGTGGCCCCACTGGTTGTTTGGCAGGCTTCCTGCTTCTGATGTACTTTTTTATTTTTTTTGCTATTAGTTTTTGCCTTTTGCTAAATCTAGTTCTCCAAATTGTTTTTTGATCTGCCTAATTATGCTTTTATTCTTGACTTGCCAGAGTTGTTTTTCTATTTTTCAAGAGTAGGATTTGACTTCCAGTTTTTAAAGGTTGCATTTTTGCCTCTTAACTGTCTCTCTTTTGTTCTGTTTAGCCACGGTGGCAATTTTTTTTTTTTTTTAAATTATTAGGTGTGCTTATATAGGTTGAGCCTCTGTTGTGGTATCTCTAAAAAGTTTTCCTGTACGTTTTTCAAGCATTGCACTCTTGTGACTGTTTCTTTTAATTTCTGTTTAACTAGCTTCTTCATTTTGTGTAGTTCCCCTTTTTGAAGCTAAATGCTACTCTAGTGGGATTCTTTGGTATTTTTCCCCCCTACAAGGATGTTAGATTTAATTACATTATGGTCACGATTACTGAGTGGTTCAGCTATATTTACTTCTTGGACCAGATTCTGTGTGCCACTTAGGACTAAATCAAGAATTGCCTCTCCCCTTCTGCTTTCCAAGACTAGCTGCTCATTCATGGTGTCTAGAAATTTGTATCTCTGTATCCTGTCCTGAGGTTACATGTACCCAGTCAGTATGGGGATAGTTGAAATCCCCCATTATTACTGTTTTTTGTAGCCTCAATTTCCCTGAGTATTTGACAGTCAACATCATCATCATATAATAATAATAATATATGGAGATATACCTATCTCATAGAACTGGAAAGACCTTGAAAGGTCATCAAGTCCAGTCCCTTACTTATGTTAGCAGGACCAAGTACTGTCCCCTGACAGATTTTTTTTTTTTTTTGCTCCAGATCCCTGAATTGCCCCCTCAAAGATTGAAGTCACAACCTTGTGTTTAGCAGGCCAATGCTCAAACCACTGAGCTATTCCCCTCCTGCCCCCAGTCATCCTGGTCAGCTGATAGGCAGAATATTTATAAGGCTGTACTCTTAGTATTCAAACATGAAATTTGTATCTGTAGATATCACTGCTCTACAGCCAAAATGCTTCTGAAATAAATGTAGTCAAACTTTACTAATTCTGGGTCACTGAGAACGAAAATGATGCTTAAAATTGTTGATTGGCTCTAGTTTTCAAGATGTGCTATTGGGTCAGTATATACGACCCTTGACATGGGAATGGCGGAGGATAAGTGAGTTATAAAGGAAAGGGATCTCAATTTAAACCAGAAATGACTAAAACACATCTTTGACTGGATCTATGAATAAATCTATGACTGGGTTTGGACAGTACTTGCTTTTTAGGCAAAACAATGAATGATGCAATCTGAAGCTGGTATTGCGTTATACATGATATGAATTGCATCATGTTATTCCTAGGAGTCATGGATGATGCAATCATAACGAAGCTTACATCACTCTGCTGAACAAATTGCCCTGTATCAGCTCTAGAAATCATACAATGTCGTGCTCTCTTATTTGTCAGTGTTTGATTTTGCAAAGGGACACATTTCTGTTTAGCCAAAGTGAGCAGAGATGCCTCGTACTTGTGTGAACAGTGCGGATAACTTCTGCTATGTTTGTGGTGAAGTGACTTTTGCATCACAAAAGCGCAGTATAACCACTATGGTTAAGAGAGCCTATCACCCTTATCTTGGCTGCAAAATTGGAGATCAGGACAAGAGGTGGGCCCCACACACATGCTGCAACACTTGTGCAACAAATCTTCGCCAGTGGTTGAACAGGAAAAGGAAATCTATGCCTTTTGCAGTGCCAATGATTTGGAGAGAGCCAACAGATCATACCAGCAATTGTTACTTCTGCATGGTGCCTCCAGTTGGGAAAGGTGTGTCGAAGAAGAAAAAGTGGACTGTGCATTATCCAAACATTCCATCAGCTATACGCCCAATATCCCTCGGAGAAGGACTGCCGGTTCCTGATGCACCAGAATCATTCTCACTTGAGTCGGACGAGGAAGAGGATGAAACTTCTGGTCTTGAACCATCAATGTCCCAGGACCCACATTTTCTCCCATCCTCCTTCTCTGAACCATACCTCATAACACAAGCTGAACTGAATGACCTTGTCAGGGATTTGGAACTACCCAAGAGTAAGGCAGAGCTGTTGGGCTTCAGACTACAGCAGTGGAATCTCCTGGCAGGTGATGTTAGGGTTTCCATGTTCCGTGACCGTCAAAAGGATCTTGTCCCATTCTTCTTCATGGAAGGTGATCTTGTAGCCTGGAACAACATCGGTGGTGTGATGGCAGCCCTCAACATGGTTCACGATCCAGATGAGTGGAGACTCTTCATTGATTCATCGAAGACGAGACTTAAAGCTGTTTTACTGCATAATGGCAATGTTTTGCCATCAATTCCAGTTGGTCATGCAGTCCATATGAAGGAAACCTATGACAGCATGAAACAACTTTTGAGATGCATAAACTATGACCAACATCAGTGGCAGCTTTGTGGCGATTTGAAGGTTGTTGCTCTCTTGCTTGGTCTGCAGACTGGATACACAAAGAACTGCTGTTTTCTCTGCAAATGGGATAGTCGTGCAAGAGATGTCCACTACATCAAGAAAGATTGGCTACTCCGACAGTCATTGGAGCCTGGGAGGAAAAGTGTTCAGCATCCGCCACTTGTTGAATCAAGGAAGATTTTGTTACCACCCTTACACATCAAGCCGGGTCTGATGAAGAACTTTGTCAAGGCCATTGACAAAACACAAGCAGCTTTCAAGTACCTCCGTGGAAAATTTCCAAGGTTAAGTGAAGCTAAGATAAAGGAAGATGTCTTTGTTGGTCCTCAGATTCGTGAACTTCTTCGAGATGATGCATTTGACCATGCACTGCGTGGCAAGGAAAAGACAGCACGGAAAGCCTTCCAGTCAGTGGCAATACATTTTCTCAGAAACAACAATGCAGACAACTACAGGTTGTTGGTGGAAAACCTCCTCAAGGCACACAAAAACCTTGATTGCAACATGTCACTAAAGATACATTTTTTGCACTCTCATCTAGATTTTTTTCCACTGAACTGCAGAGCGGTGAACGACGAGCACGGCGAGCGATTTCACCAGGACATGGCAACAATGGAGAAATGCTATCAGGGCAAATGGAGCCCATCAGTGCTTGCAGACTATTGCTGGACAGTGACAAGAAATGCTCCATTTAATGAATACAAGAGACAAGCCAAGAAGCGCCGAGTAGACACTGAATAGGACTAAACTATGTACATAATAGTGTTTTGCCTTTTGTTTCATAATACATTTTATTTATATAACCCTTTTGCTGATTTTTAAAGTGTTACATAAACAGGACAGGTGAAATATTATCATGTAAAGCAACCATAAACACATGAAAAGACCTAGGTTTACAATTTATTATTAAAACTCTTCTATCTACACAATATACATAGACATAAAATGTAAAAACTTAAATATCTTAGAAACAGTAGCCAATCAGTTGTTTTAATTGTCATATTTGAATTCAGCACATCAAAATACATAATAAATATCACATTTTATCTCTGAAGCAGACGACTTCTAAAAAATTGTAGACCAGTGTATTCTGTGGTACTTTTTGAATCACTGAAGATTTTTTACTGTTTGACTCTTTCACATACAGTGGCAGTGGCACTCCCCCTCTGTTGTTGCTATGTATTATGTACTCTGGTATTATTCTCTCTATTGATTATCTTCATTCCACAAAATTTCTGTGATGCTTATCGTATCAATATCCTGACTTAATCCCAGGCACTCAAGGTTACCCATCTTAGACTTCTTGCATTTATATAGAAGCACTTATAAAAATTTATCAGCATTTAGTTGTTTGTCTTCATGTGATGTAATTGAATGGGACTCTTTGATTGTTTCTCTTTATTGTACTTTATTAAGTCCTATCTTCTTCTCTTTATTAGGGTATAGGCTAGTATCCCTGTTCATAGATCCTCTGTGAAGGGATTTCTGTCTATCACCATGTGCTTCTCTGCAGCTGTTGCTTTCCCCCAGCCCACAGTTTAAAAATTCCTCTACTACCTTTTTAATTTTATATGCAGGAATCTGGTTCTGTTTATATTTAGGTAGAGCCCATCCTTTCTATTCAGTGCCCTAACTCTGTTGCTGTACTTCTTCCTGCATTATATTTAGTATTGCTGAGTGTCTTTTTTGTGGGGGAAGAGGAGTTTTTATTGGTCTAAGTTTAGATAGTGTTTGGTGTGTCTAGCTCTCATGCTCCCTCTCTAAATTTCCCTCTTTGCTGTTCCTGTTCACTAGCTCCTCTGGTCCTGTACAAGCTGCCTTATTAGCGTGTGTGCCCCCCCATTTCTCAGTAGCCCTGCCCCTTGTTAGGGGATCCTAAAGAGATTAAGGATCAAAGGATGGCAGAGTAAAGCATGGTTACAAAGCCTTGCCCAGCTGGTTGCTATGCTGAACTCACAGCCCCCTAAACTGTCCATGCTATAAATTTTAATGAAGCAGGCACATGGCAAGCAGCAAGCGTACAACAGTCTAACGGACAACAAACTCATGCCCAAGGTCATGTAGTCCTCCTCCTTCACCTGGAGAACTCCCTCACAACACTCCTCTGTTTGCTATTTCTGTTTGCTACTCAGAGTTCCAAAATGTCACCTAGACCAAGTCTAAGTGACTCGGCAGATAGTGATCGATTTATTGGGGATGCATTTATTGCATCTAGTGTAGATGGGATAGATCGATTCCCTGAGCGCTCTCCCTGTCGACTCCGGAACGCCACCACCATGAGAGGCGGAAGCGGAGTTGGCGGGGGAGTGGCAGCGGTCGACTCACTGCTGTGAGAACGCCCAGGTAAGTCTACCTAAGATGCGTTGACTTCAGCTACGCTATTAATGTAGCTGAAGATGCATATCTTAGGTCAACTCCCCTCCCCCAAGTGTAGACCTGGCCTGAGAAGCATAAGTGTTATTGAAAGTGGGGCTCGTGTGTAAAAATTCTGTGCAAAAAAAAATATTATGCACACTTTAAAATTCTACAAATTTTATTTGTCAATAAATAAAATGTGGGTCTAGCATGGCAGTGGGAAGCACAGGCCACTGGCTGCATTGAGTGGGAGATTGTCCTGAATCCCCCATCTCTCCCCATACAGGGACTTGGCAGTGAGGCTGCACCTGATGCTGACACAGTGCAAGGGCGGGGCCTATTACAGAAACACCTCAGGGCTCTGCCTCTCTGTGCCAGGCACACCAGATGTGGCTCCTGCTCGGCTGAACCTGCCCAAACAAGTGTGGAGGGGCTTAGTGTGTGAGGGATCTAGGTGTGAGATGAAAGGTTTCTGAGTGGGGCAGTCTGGGGGTGGGTGGCTTAGTGGGGAGTTCTGAGTGCAGGGGCAATGGAATTCTGCAGGGGATCAAGGTAATGGTGGTTGGGCTCAGTGGGAGTGTGTGGGGTTTCTGGGTGTGGGGAAATAGGGCTTGGTGTGGGGGTCTGGGTGCTGGGGGAAGTGGGGCTTGATGAGTGGGGGTCCAGGTGCAGCAGGTTGGGCCTCAATGGAGTGGAGGTCTGGTTGTGGGGGGCTTGTCGAAGTGGTCCAGGTGTAAGGGGGTAGGGCATGTCAGGGTGAGGGTTCGATGGGCTTGCTTAACAGGAGAGCCCCAGCTACTGCCAAGGGGATGCTACATGCTGGGTTCTTGCTTCCCTACCCATGATTCCCCTGTTCCCTTTTCTTTTTCATCTCCCTCTGCTCACTCCCACATTCTCCTCCCCCTGCCTTATATTTTCACTATAATGCTTTCACCATAAGAGTAACTGTGCCTGTAAAAAGCTATTTGGTAGATCATAACTGCTGGCAATTACTTTATTCCTAACCTTCGATGACAAAGTAAAGTGCAATTGTTGGCAGTTTTGACAGTCCGGTTGCTGGGATTATCAGCGTAGGCAGGGAACTGTGCAGCCTGGAAAAAGCCCAATTAGAAGGGAGAGGGATGCGGGCCTCTACACAGGATAGGTGACAGCTGAGGAGCCTGGTGTGTATGCCCTTGAGGGATTACAGAAGGGTTATACAGGTGAAGTTGCACTGAATTGTGAGGTGAACATTTTCAGAATTCGTTATTTTTCTGTGAAAAGCATCACAGAATAAAGCTTTGTAATATTTAATGCTGTTGGAAAAAATGTGTATATATCTTTTTTTTCAGAAAAACCTGCCATTGCTCCACCCGTCTTTGTGTTTCAGAAGGATAAAGCACAGAAGGTAAGGAGCTATCATTGTATATGTACTCATTTTATGGCAAACTGTCATCCTGACTAATATTTCAGTGGTAGCAGTAATTTGTGTATGGTGTTACTCTTCTGAAGTTTAGGAGAGATGGTAGATTGTTGTCATTAGGGTTTGAAATTCAAGGAAAATATGTCGGAAGACACAGATTATAGGTTAGTGGGAGGAAGACAGCAGAGACAGAAGGCGGGGAAATCTAGAGCAATTTCAAAACAGTATCCTAAACAAAGACAGATGGGGGGGGAGGGGCAGACCTTATTACTATGTAGAAACAGAAATGAAAGCAAGAAAAGAGAATAGCAAAAAGAAAAGGAAAGTTAAAAGGAAAAAAAAACATGGTTCAAGTTAGTGCTAAAATTTTTTCATATTACACACAACTACTGATTGATTTCTTGGTTAATTGCTCATCATTAAATTTAAATTTGGGGAAATTGAAAAATGTTGTTGGCTGTGTACCTCAGTGACCTTAGATTACAGGCGTGTCAGATCTTAGGTGCATTTAACATGTACGATTTCGGCTACATGTGGTCGGGATGGGGGAAGGGAAAAATAGTTTTTAAATTTTTATCTGTAGGGCGGACAATTTCACCTGCCATTAAACTCAATGGGTTTTGGCTCTACGTGGTTTCCGCTTTACACGGTAGCCGCAGAGTGGAATCCTCGCGTAAGACACAGCATGCCTGTATTTTGCATTTTAAATGCACTTTACATTCTTTTAACTTGGAAAGAGAGACTGACCTTTTTTCGAAGGAATTCCATGATGCTTTAAACTGGGTTTACAGAAGAACTTCCAGTATTTTAGTTAATTGCTATTAAAATATTTTTTCAAGATGTGAAGCCTACTATCAGATGTCTGTTTTGAATCTAGTGTAGGTCATTAATGAGTGAAAGCTGTTACCAAATTATATGCTAAAGGTTAAGCCTCAGTCCACTTCCAACCATAAATGATACTTCTCATGGAAGTGCAAGCAGATTTACTCTTAAAGGTGTTTTATCTAGTTCAGTGTTGAAGCATGTTGGCACATGATTTGGTGGTAGAAGCTTGCATTTCTCTGCTGCCAGTACTGTATTTGTTCTGTAAGTAGAGAGAGAGAGAACCTTCTTGTCAACTGTCTGATATAGGCCATCTTGATTATCACTACAAAAGGTTTTTTTTTCTCCTGCTGATAATAGCTCATCTAAATTAAATAGCCTCTTAGAATTGGTATGGCAACTTCCACCTTTTCATGTGTTCTGCATGTGTATATATATCTTACTACTGTGTGTTCCATTCCATGCATCCGATGAAGTGGGCTATAGCCTATGTTGAAATAAATTTGTTAGTCTCTAAGGTGTCACAGATACTCCTGTTCTTTTTACAGAAACTTTCTGTCATCCGCGCTGATAATGTGGTACTATTTAAAGTGGTTCCAATTTAAAGTCTGCCACAATTCAAATTTAAAAATCTGTCTTTTCTTCAGATCTACCGCTTTCAAATTTTTACATTCTCTAATCAGCTAATGTTTTAATTCTTCCCAAAAGTTAGTTTTTATAGCTACCTGACTGTCATCTATATGTAATCTGTAAAAACTCCGGGCTATTAAGACATAAATAGTGAACTAAATCTTAATAGGTAATTTTCCTTAGGTTTGTGATTAAAACCTCAGATTTGACCTCTATCACAATTCTTACCTGCTCAAGAAACATGAGTTAGAGATAAATTTGTAGCCAAAGTAGAGATTATCAAAGTTAAACGCCAATAATTTCTTTCAGTGCTATATAGTTCAATTATATTTAACCTCCTAATGAATAATATTTTTAGAAATACCTTTCACTTGTGTGATACTTCCAGAACTATGAATATTTTTTGGGGGGAGAGGGTTGGTGTTAGTGACTGCTCCCATTTTACTTCCCAGCAGTAAAATCATTATACCTATGTAATGGCATAGTAAGTGCTAGTGGACAGATTTAATATGTGCAAAAAGTTGGGGACTCACCGTTTTAAGGCAACTTGTACAAGCTATTAAATTTTAGTGTAGGTATTCATATATAATATCGAATTTACTACAGAAGATGAAACTTGACTTTACAAGGCCTCCTGTTGTTGTAGCTAGATTCTGTATCTTCAGCTGACTTTTCTGGAGATAGTACTCTCCACTATTAACCTATAGGTAGGCTTGGCAGGATTTCATTTTAATTGGTAGATGTCAGTAAATATGGATTTCAGCTGGCATGCTGAAATCAATGAAAAAATATTGTTTAGTAACATTGCTCAGAACCCTCTTAGGGTTCAAAAAAGACCTAGATAAGTTCATGAAGGATAGCTCAATCAATGGCTGTTAGCCAGGATGGGCACTGAATTTGCCAGAAGCTGGGGATGGGTGACAGGGGATTGATCGCTTGATGATTGTGTGTTCTGTTCATTCCCTCTGAGGCACCTGTCATTGGCCACGGTCAGAAGACTGGGCTAGGTAGACCTTTGGTCTGTCCCATTATGGCTGTTTTTAGGAGTCCCACTGTCGCGGTCCCGCTCCCTCACTGCCATGACAACAGACTGCAATCTCGTGACAGCCGTCCCTGGGCAGGAACTGTTCAGCAGCACCCCACAGTCAGGGGCTACTCTTTATCCTTGCATTCCTGGCCAGTGGTCCCTGTCCTCCCCATCTAAGACTATGTTCCTCCTGTGGTCAGATGATGGGTGCGTGTGTGTTCTCTCTGCATGCTGTACTGACACTAGCAAGATAGCCTGTACAGCAGACTCTGATTGAAGTGCCCAATAACCAAAGACTCGGTTTGTAGCGAAGGAACTTGGTCAGGTTTATTGTTGATGGAGCATGGTATTGGTGCCTTATACTTGCTACAAGTACACTCCATGCATGTATGTGTGTGACAATGGATGCAGCTCAGTTAATGGCTGGACTTTCCACTATCCCCTTGGCTGGTCAAAGAAGCTCTCTCTGTGACTTCATTTTTATACATAGTACAAACAAGTTGTTCTTTGAGTGATTGCTCACGTGCATTCCAATAGATGTGTGCGTGCGCCGCGTGCATGATTGCCGGAAGCTTTTTCCCCTAGCAGCACTCGTCAGGTTGGCAGCAGAGACTGCTGGAGTGGTGCCTTCATGGCAGTTTATATATGATCCTGCCGACCCGCTGCATGCTCAGTACCTTCTTACCACCTGTGATGGTCGTTGGAACAGCCTAGTCTCTTGTCCTTGCAGGTACCTCAACCTAGTGGTTCCACTATTTTCACTGTAAATACTTGGTGGTTAATAATTGTAGTTAGTCTTTGACTCCGGGAGGTTCCCCCCCCACTCTACTGTCCCCAGCGCTGGGGCATGCCTCAGTCACAGGAGTTCAAAGCATACAAGAGATGTGGTAAACCCATGTCTACAAGTGGTCCGCACGCCTTCTGTCTCAGGTGCCTTGGGGAGGGCCATCAGACAGACAAGCGCCTCATTTGCAGGAGCTTCAGACCCAGGACTCAGAGGAAGTGGGATTACCGCCTGAAGCTCCTCTTGATGGAGTCAGCTCTTCAGACAGAGACTGAGTTGACGCCGGTTTCCTCAGTGTGCAGCACACCGGCCTCAGTGCAGGATGTCCTGACATCGAGGAAGGACTCCTTCAGGGAGCACTGGCACCGTTCCCCGACACATAAGGCCAGTGCCTCACGGCAGCATCGGTTGCCTTCCCTGGTACCACATAAGAAAAAGAAGACAGACAGTTCCTCTGCCAGGAAGTCAAGGGGCAACCATAGTGGGGTGCGTCTGCTTGTGGAACATCCTCAGCCTGCTTCCCAAGAGCCGACGCCGTTAACTCTGGCCAGTTGCAGAGCTGTTGAGTCCGGCGGGAATGGAGTCTCCTACCTGTGTTGATCTGGAGGAAGAGCTCGGCTTCCCCTCCACTCTGGACGCATGAGGCAGTCCGAGACCTTATTGATATTGCACAGTTCCTGGCCCACAGTTGCGCAGCCCAGACTCAGGATTTACCACTAGTACCGACGTTGGCACCGGCTGTAACCTCATGTCCGGCACCAAGTGGCTGCTATACCACTGATAACATTGGCATCAATGGCAGCACCAATGGCAACACCGCCTCTGATTCAACATAGGGAAAAGCCCATGATGTTGTGGCCTTGGTCTCCATCTTGGTACTGCTCCCCCGTGGTTGGGTACAGAATACTCGTTGGAATCGGACGCCAGATCATCGCGGTCCCGACTCAGCCGCTACCGCTCTCTGTCCTGGCATCGTTCATGGCACCGTAGGTTGGCGGAACAAGCAATGCCCATTATTACTTGGTCACCCCAATGACAGGGCCCAGTGCAATGGCCTTTCTGGATCCCCTAGGCCTATCACCAGGCTCAGGGCAAGGGATTTAGGCCGGTATTGGTGGTGTTGGGACCCCATGCCCCGCCATCAGCATTGTTCTGGGGCCTGGAGGATCCCTTACAGGGCACATCTGTCAAGCAGCCACAGATGGCCACGGCTCCACCTCCATGGATGTCAGGGGCACCTGAGCCTTTGATTGTGAGGCTCTCTGAGTTACCAGAACCTGCCTCTAGGCACTGGAGGGGCAGGAGGACCCTATCCTGGGTACCTCTTTGTCCTCTTCGTCTGACTCATAGACTTATAAACTTTAAGGTCAGATGGGACCATTATGATCATCTAGTCTGACCTCATGCACAACACAGGCCACAGAAGTTTACCACCCATTCCTGCAATATACCGTTCATCTATATCTGACTCTGAGAGGAGAGTGGGAGTAGTTACCTGCTCTGGTAAAACCTGAATTTGTTCCCCCAGTGTGTGTGTTGCTTTTGTGTGCAAGCCAAATGGATTGCAGGAGTGCCTTTACATGCTATAGCTAACTGGTTTTGGTCAATTCCATATGTTAATGCATCAGTTTTAGGTGTTAACCAACTCATTTTTTTTAGTTTGAAGTAAGGCTATTGATTAACCGCGGTTAACTCACTCAGTTAACTCAAAAAAAAAAAAAAAAAAAGAATAAGGATTAAAAAAATAATCGTGATTAATCAGACTGTTAAACAGTAGAATACCAATTTATATTTATTAAATATTTTGGGATGCTTTTACACATTTTCAAATATATTGGTTTCAATTACAATATAGAATACAAAGTGTATAGTTTTCGCTTTATATTATTTTGATTACAAATATTTGGACTGTAAAAATGATAAACAAGTGAGAGTATTTTTCAGTTCGCCTCATACAGGTATTGTAGTGCAATCTCTTTATCATGAAGGTGCAACTTACAACTGTAGTTTTCTGTTACGTACCTGCGTTCAAAAATAAAACAATGTTAAACTTAAGAGCCTACATGTCCACTCAGGCCTACTTCTTGTTCAGCCAACTGTTTAAAAAAAAAGTTTGTTGACATTTACAGGAGATAATGCTGACCACTTCTTAATTACTATGTCACGTAAAAGGGAGAACAGGTGTTCACATGACACTGTTGTAGCTGGTGTCGCAAGATATTTACGTGCCAGATGTGCTAAAGTTTCATATAGCTCTTTGTGCTTCGGCCATCGTTCCAGAGGACATGCTTCCATGCTGATGATGCTTGTTTAAAAAAAAAAGCATTACTTAAATTTATGACTGAGCGTCTTGGGGGAGAATTGTCTGTCTCCTGTTCTGTTTTACTTGCATTGTGCCATATTTTTCATGGTTATAGCAGTCTTGAATGATGACCTGGCACATGTTTATTTTAAAACACTTTCACTGCATATTTGACAAAACGCAAAGAAGGTATCTATGTAAGATTTCTAAAGATAGCTGCAGCACTCAACCCAAGGTTTAAGAATCTGAAGTGCTGTCCAAAATCCAAGAGGAATGAGGTGTGGCGCATGCTTTCAGAAGTCTTAAAAGAGCAACACTTCGATGCAGAAACTACAGAACCCGAACCACCAGAAAAGAAAATCAACTTTTTGCTGGTGACATCTGACTCAGATGATGAAGATGAACATGCATTGGTCCGTATGCTTTGAATCGTTATCAAGCAGAACCCATTTATCAGCATGGACATGTCTTTTCTGGAATGGTAATTAAAGCATCAAGGGACATATGAATCTTTAGCACATCTGGCATGTAAATATCTTGCGATGCCAGCTACAACAGTGCCATGCGAATGTCTGTTCTCTCTTTCAGGTGACATAAACAAGAAGCAGGCAGCATTAACTTCTGCAAATGCAAACACACTTGTCTGAGCGACTGGCTGAACTAAGACTGATTGGACATATGGGCTCCAAAGTTTCACATTGTTTTGTTTTTGAATGCAGGCTTTTCCCCCCCATAATTCTACATTTGTAAATTCAACTTTCATGATAAAGATTTCACTACAGTACTTATATTAGGTGAATTGAAAAATATTCTCGTTTTTTACAGTGCAAGTATTTGTAATAAAAAATAAAGTGAGCATGGTGCACTTTTTATTATGTTGTAATTGAAATCAGTATATTTGAAAATGTAGAAATCCAAAAATTCTTAAATAAATGGTATTCAGTTATTGTTTAATTATGCAATTAATCGCTTGACAGCCCTAGTTTGAAGTTTTTTTATTCACTTCCTTTCAATCAAGTCGAAGCTCTTGTCTCCTAATGAGCTCTGTGAATTGTTCTATTTTTTCCTTCATTTGATTTACCAATTCAGTGAAAGCATTTTCTACTTCTCCCTTCTATGCACTAACTTCTCCAGTTCTGACAGGCACCAGTCATGGTTTGCGTTTGAGTTTTACTGGAACCTGGCTCTTATGTGGTGGTGGTTGCAATGCAGTGGCCTGTTTCACTTTTTAATTTTGCTAGGGCCACCTTTTTCCATTTCTATCCCTATTCTTCAGGCACAGGGTAGCACCTGAAGCCTGCTGTTTACCACAGATATTTATAACAGGAAATGGCAGCTTAATAATGAAATCCTTGATGACCTTAAACATAAAAAAGAAGCTTACAAGAAGTGGAAGCTTGAACAAATGACCAGGAAGGAGTATAAAAATATTGCTCAGGCATGCAAGAGTTAAATCAAGAAAGCCAAATCTCAACTGGAGTTTCAGCTAGCAAGGCATGTTAAGAGTAACAAGAAGGGTTTCTATAGATATGTTAGCAACAAGAAGGTGGTCAGGGAAAATATGGGCCCCTTACAGAGTGGGGGAGGCAAACTAGTGACCGAGGATGTGGAGAAAGCTAATATACTCGATGCTTTTTTTGCCTCTGTCTTTCATGAACAAGGTCAGCCCCCAGACTACTGCTCTGGTCAGCACAGATCGAGAGGCGGTGACCAGCTCTCTGTGGAGAAAGAAGTGATTCAGGACTATTTAGAAAAGCTGGACAAGCACAAGTCCATGGGGCCCGATGCACTGTTTCCAAGGGTGCTAAAGGAGTTGGCGGATGTGATTGCAGAGCCATTGGCCATTATCTTTGAAAACTGATGGCGATGGGGAGAGGTCCCGGATGACTGGAAAAAGGCTAATGTAGTGCCTGTCTTTAAAAAAGGAAAGGAGGAGGATTCAGGGAACTACAGGCTAGTCAGCCTCACCTCAGTCCCTGGAAAAATCATGGAGCAGGTCATCAAATAGTCAATTTTGAAGCAGCTCGAGGAGAGGAAAGCAATCAGGAACAGTCAACATACCTAATTAATCTGTCTTCTATGATGAGATAACTGGCTCTGTGGATGAGGGGAAAGCAGTGGACATGTTATTTCTTGACTTTAGCAAAGCTTTTGATAAGGTCTCCCACAGTATTCTTGCCAGCAAGTTAAAGATATGTGGGCTGGATGAATGGACTATAAGGTGAATAGAAAGCTAGCTAAATCATCGGGCTCAATAGGTAGTGATCAATGGCTCCATGTCTAGCTGGGAGCAAGTATCAAGTGGAGTGCCCCAAAGGTCAGCCGTACGGCTGGTTTGGTTCAATATCTTTATCAATGATCTCTGGAGGCTGGCGTGGACTGCACCCTCAGCAAGTTTGCAGATTACACTAAACTGGGAAGAGTGGTAGACATGCTGGAGGGTCAGGATAGGATACAGAGGGACCTAGACAAATTAGATGATTGGGCCAAAAGAAATTTGATGAGGTTCAACAAGAACAAGTGCAGGGTCCTGCACTTAGGACAGAAGAATCCCATGTACTACTACAGACTAGGGATCGAATGGCTAGTCAGAAAAGGACCTAGGGTTACAGTGGACAAGAAGCTGGACATGTGTCAATAATGTGCCCTTGTTGCCAAGAAGGCTAATAGCATTTTGGGCTCCAAAAGTAGGGGCATTGCCAGCAGATCGAGGAATGTGATAATTCCCCTCCATTTAGCATTGGTGAGGCCTCACCTGGAGTAGTGTGTCCAGTTTTGGGCCCCACACTATTTGGCGCTGGTGAGGCCACACCTGGAGTATTGCATCCAGTTTTGGGCCCCCCACTACACAAAGGATGTGGACAAATTGGAGAGAGTCCAACGGTGGGCAACGAAAATGATTAGGGGGCTGTGGCACATGACTTACGAGGAGAGGCTGAGGCATGTGTAGTCTACAGAAGAGAAAAGTGTGTGTGTGTGTGTGTGTGGGGATTTGATAGGACCCTTCAATTGCCAGAACGGGGGTTTCATGGAGGATGGAGCTTGACTGTTCTCAGTGGTGGCAGATGACAGAACAAGGGGCAATGGCTCAAGTTGCAGTGGGGAAGTCCAGGTTGGATACTAGGAGACACTATTTCATTAGGAGGGTGGTGAAGCACTGGAATGGGTTACCTAGGGCGGTGGTGGAATCTCCATTCTTAGAGTTTAAGGCCTGGCTTGAGAAAGCCCTGGCTGGGATGATTTAGTTGGTGTAGGTCCTGCTTTGAGCAGGGCAGTTGGATTAGATGACCTCCTGAGGTCTCTCCCAACCCTAATCTTCTATCATTCTACTATGTGAATGAGATCACCCAGAGAGAGGCTATTAGAGCAGGGGTCTCCAAACTACGGCCCGGGGGCCGGATCTGGCCCGTGGCTTCGATTTGTCCAGCCCTCCAGCTGAGCAGGCATGCCAAGCAGGCACATAGAGAAGCTGCCACTGGTACTCTTCCCCCTGCGAGCTGCTGCCAGTGGCCCCATGTGCAGAGGGGTGAGTGCCCCCATGGCAGTGGTCGGAGGAGCAAAGAGGAGGGGACGGCAGCGGCCAAAGGAGCAAAGGGGGGGATTTTGCATATATTTGCATATAGTGAATTTTTCACAGTTGCTTTGGCCCATGAAGCCCCTTCAAAAATCTAATATGGCCCTCATCTCATAAAGTTTGGAGACCCCTGTATTAGAGGAACAATACGGGAGGGGAGCTGACGCACTGCTATCAGCTTCCTTTTGTTGTTTACATTTGGAGTGTTAATTTTAGGACTGTAAGGGCTAAACAAGTTAGCCTTTTCAAGCCCTGAGTGTGTGTGTGTGTGTGTGTGTGTGTGTGTGTGTTGGGGGTGGGGGGGGAGGCAAAATGCTGGAATTCTTGAAATTTTTGGGTTTAGATAAAGTGCTTCTCCACTTCTTTCTTCCTAATTCCTTGACTATTTGAAATTGGTGTTTGGGTTTGGCAACCTTTGTATTTAAAATAAGGCTTTGATTTTTGAAAACATAAACACCCTAGTATCCTGACCATTCCTGAGCAAAACCTTATCATTCAGATGAAACCTAAAATCAAAGTTTTTTGTCTTCTTAAGGGTCATTAATAATCCAATTCATGGTTCACTTAGAAGGTGGCTGCATTTCACTTGCGGATGAAATGATCATGTTTTTATTTATCATATGATGATTGTGAAAGCTTTGAATTTTAAACGATGTAAGGGGCTGTTGAAATATAACATGATCGTGGTGGTAGTTTTTTATTAGATACGCTTGGTCTAGAATAAGGGTTCGTCAACCTCTTCTCTTCTGTTGATTGCTTTGTAAGAGAAATCCAGCCATGGAAACATCTACCCTAAAAAATCTCAAATCTTTGCATTGCTTGGGAAATTTTGTTCTACAGATGGTGAGCTGTGACACAAGAAAATTAAGTAATTTGACTAAGATTGTTCAGGGAATCTGAACCCAGATTTCCTAACTATATAAGATCCTTTTTCTTCTAGTAATGATGGAACATAATTTAATGTAAATTCAAAGATTTACACAAAGAGGAGGTTGAGAAAGCATTGACACATGAACACAAGTGTTTGTTTTATGAATGTTGATATATTACGTTTAAAAATCAATGAACACTACTCTTCAGCTGTATGACCTGTAACAGTAGAATAATCCATTATTTCCAGCAATTGTCTGTCTGCTAATTGTTTCTCTGAGTTGTTACCACTAGGCAGGTAGAAGCTGTCAATCAAGGCTCAACAAAGGGAGAAACTAAACCCCAGTAACCCTATGGTTGGGAATGTTGGGGCTGGCAGAAAAGCGGTTTTGGTTAGCGGGCACTAGTAGTTTTGGTTGCCTTTTAAAATTTTTTGTGCTCTATCTTATGCTTTATTTGATGGAGGACTAATTCAGTTACAGGTTCTTACCTGTTTCATGCTGTCTTTCATTGGATCAACAACTTCTGCCAGATCACGAAAATGGTGCAGGTAGAAAAGGATTAGTAAATCCTGTCACTTGGACAACTGCTCCATTATGTTGCAGCCTTGCATTGAAGGGACATTGTCTTTTTTGCTCCCAGTCCCCTGCAGAGCAAAAAGGTTTGTCGGATTCAGGCGAGGACCCACAGGGAGAGGCTGAGTCCCCCCACGGTGGTATGGGTCCCACAGAATCAGCTGGTGAGCGCGACTTTGAGCTTCCTGCTCCCGCTGTTGCCTCAGTCAGTACTCTGATTCCTGCTTCTGAAGCCCAGCTTGCTCCTATTCAACAAGAACTGGCAGGGGTAAGTGCGAACCTACCAAGTACTTCTGCTGCGGAGGGGATTTAATATTTTTAAATTCTGTCCATTTCCCTAAAGGGGTTAAGTTGTTGTTAACTTTAGGTAATAAGTCTCATTGTTAATAGTTTTCCCAGCTCCTGTATTCCTCCCTCCAAAGCCAGTAGTTCAGATGGTAGAAATAGAAGTTCTTCTGTAATGGGACCCTTTTAATAGGGAAAGTTTTAAGAGACCTGTCCTCTATCAAAAATCTCTTCAAAGGGTAAAAAGAGACGCAGTGCTTCCAGGAGCAAGAAGTCTCCCAAGCCAGAAAGGGCGGGGCGGGGGGAGGGGGGAGTAGGGAGAGAGTTCACAATAATCTAAAAAGCAATGGAAATAGCTGTTGTCCAGTTAATATCTGAAAGAAGGGGATTTTTCTGACTCTAGGCCATACTCCTCCAATACAGCAAAGCAAGAAGAGCTAAAGAGCTCTTGTTCCCCTAGATTCAAACAGGAGCATGTCATTCCTCTATTCTAGAGTATATAATTTAGAAGCTGAAATAATTTTCTAATGCAGGCAGAAGAGTGAAACTGTATATTTGAAGAAAAAAAAACTTTTTAAATTCAGTTCCCAAAGGTAGGTAAAGTTGTGGCTTTGTTGGCTAAAGACACTGATCCTTGCAGAGATTGAGAGACTATTTTCAGAAAGATCAAATAGACTGGTGTTACCGTGTGTTTGGTCAAAACTGTTAAAGTATAGTGCTTGGAGATAAAGGAGAGTACACCAATCTGGGGAAAACTGAAAAGTCCTTGAGAGAGTCTGTGTAAAGTCTTTTTCTGAGATGCGTCTGTGGAAATACAGAGATTTTTCAGAAGGGCTGTATGGTCAAATACAGTTACTAAATACCGTTTGCAGAGGCAATGGAAAGCTGATACCCAAATGAAATACACCGGACCCTCGCTAGAACGTGGGATTTGGGATCCATGCGAAGTCCCGCATTCTAGCGGGGACTGTGTTACAATGAAAATGAATGACCGTTACTAAATTTGGGATCCACAACCGCGTTCTGTCAGAATTTGCATTACGTAGACGCGCGTTTTAGCAAGGATCCGGTGTAGTTGCTAGTATCTTCTAAACTGGCCACGAAAAGATTCTTTGAACAGTTCTTCAGGAAAGTGAAGCCTAGAGAATAAGAACATAAGAACATAAGAAAGGCCGTACTGGGTCAGACCAAAGGTCCATCTAGCCCAGTATCCTATCTACCGACAGTGGCCAATGCTAGGTGCCCCAGAGTGAGTGAATCTAACAGGTAATGATCAAGTGATCTCTCTCCTGCCATCCATCACCCCCCTCTGACAAACAGAGGCAAGGGACACCATTCCTTACCCAGCCTGGCTAATAGCCATTAATGGACTTAACCTCCATGAATTTATCCAGTTCTCTTTTAAACCCTGTTATAGTCCTAGCCTTCACAGCCTCCTCAGGCAAGGAGTTCCACAGGTTGACTGTGCGCTGTGTGAAGAAGAACTTCCTTTGATTTGTTTTAAACCTGCTGCCCACTAATTTCAATGGGTGGCCCCTAGTTCTGCTATTATGGGAACAAGTAAATAACTTTTCCTTATTCACTTTCTCCACGCCACTCATAATTTTATATACCTCTATCATAGCCCCCCTTAGTCTCCTCTTTTCCAAGCTAAAAAATCCTAGCCTCTTTAATCTCTCCTTATATGGGACCCATTCCAATCCCCTAATCATTTTAGTTGCCCTTCTCTGAACCTTCTCTAATGCCAGCATATCCTTTTTGAGATGAGGAGACCACATTTGTACACAGTATTCAAGATGTGGGCGTGCCATGGATTTGTATAAGGGCAATAAGATAGAGAATATCTTATTTTCTATCTCTTTGTTAATGATTCCTAACATCCTGTTTGCTTTTTTGACTGCCGCTGCACACTGCATGGACATCTTCAGAGAACTATCCATGATGACTCCAAGGTCTTTTTCCTGATTAGTTGTAGCTAAATTAGCCCCCATCATATTGTATGTATAGTTGGGGTTATTTTTTCCAAAGTGCATTACTTTACATTTAATCACATTAAATTTCATCTGCCATTTTGTTGCCCAATCACTTAGTTTTGTTAGATCTTTTTGAAGTTCTTCACAGTCTGCTTGGGTCTTAACTATTTTGAGCAGTTAGGTGGTCCAGGGACATATACACTGAACAGATCACGGGACATCGTCAGTACCAGATCGAGTAGCTGAGACCGCTGACCAGAGAAACAACCCACCCTTCCCTTCCCTGAGACAGAGGGACGCACCCCACCCATGTACTTATTGCCTACACCTCCATGGGCTTGGAATCCTACTACATCCCATGGGTGGCATACCCATACACACCTGTACACTGATGCCTTAAAAAACTCCCACACCCCAATCTGGATTTATGCTTGATATGAAATATGCATGTACCTTGTAAACCCTGTATCTGTTACCTACAATCGCCCATAACCCCAGATGTCCAGTACCTTACTTCTCAATTTCTGTATATTTTCATTTTTAACATTAGTTTCAGTAAAAGTTTTTCATCTGCAAACTTTGCCACCTCACTGTTTACCCCTTCCTCCAAATCATTGATGAATAGAAAATAGCATTGTTGTCTGTCAAAGGCTTTCTTAGAGTTCAAGTTCTTTATAAAATCTAACAGGTTTAAGATTAGCAGCCGTGTTAGTCTGTATCTGTAAATAAGACGAGGAAGACTTGTAGCACCTTTGAGACTAACCAGTTTATTTCAGCATAAGCTTTCATGGTCTATAGCCCACTTCATCGGATGCATAAAATGGAACAGAAGTAAGATGTATTTATATACACAGAAAGAGGGGGGGAAAAAAGGTTGTACATGTATTTATATACACGGGGGAAAAAAAAGGTTGTGTATGTACAACCTTTTTCCTCCCACCCCCCCATTTCTGTGTATATAAATACAGCTTACTTCTGTTCCATTCCATGCATCCGAAGAAGTGGGCTGTAGCCCACAAAAGCTTATGCTGAAATAAACTGGTTAATCTCTAAGGTGCTACAAGTCTTCCTCGTCTTATTTATAAAATCTAAGTAGTCCTGTTGTCAGGCTAGTTAACCCAGGGTCTGAATAGATTCTAGACATGGAAGGAACAGTCTTTGGAGTCAGCATCTGGAAGAGTGATCATATAGGAGTTGGGTCTCCAAGTGGTCTCTGATGGCTCATTGTCCTTTGTGACTATTATCAGAGCTTTCAAGGAACCCTCAGGACGATGGGAGCTATTTACTCACTTCTATGGAGGAGAATGACATTCAGCAATGGCCAATAATTGACCTCTGAAATTAGGTTCTATCAAATACTCTCAGGATTCCTCTTGATTCCTGGAACAAGATACAGTTAATCTCTTGCCTCAAAATATACTTCAGAACTCCTAGCTTTATTGTGTGCATCTTCAGAATGTTGATATCACTGAATTCCTGGTTCCATCATAGGCTTTCAGAAAATAATTCATCATTCTTGTTCCCAAGGAGGCTGGTGAAGTAAGGCTAATTCTAGACCTGGAGGAATTGTAAGTAATGTTGATCTGGCAGTGCACCTAGCACTACTGTTACTTGTAGAGACACACAGACATGGGCTAGGTTCCCTGTTTGTCAAGTTTACCCTTGGTATCATGAGGATGGGGGGCTTTGAGAGCTGGTTGCAGTCCCTCGATTTTCTGCTAGTCATCTGTCCCAGGTTAGTGTATACAGAGGCTGCTCTAATGTGCAACAATTTGCAACAGTTCCCAACGGATCATCTGCTAGCTGAATTTAGCTGGAGGACAGTGTGCTCATGTCTCTCCTTCCCACCCTCTGCACTTGAGGCTGCATGGCATGTGGCATGGTAACTAGCTATGTAAGCTCAACTCCAGCTAGGAGAATGGATCTAAGGGCTAGGCTACACTGGCAATGCTTAAGTGCTGCCGCGCAGCGCTTTAACGTGGCTCGCTCTCCCAGCACTCTAAAAGAAAAGAAAAGACCTCCATGATGGGTATAGCTGTTTAGTGCACTGTTTACACTGGTGCTTTACAGCGCTGAAACTTGCTGCATTCAGGGGGGTGTTTTATTAACCCTCCTGAACTAGAAAGTTGCAGCATTGTAAAGTGCCAATGAAGGTGAGCCCTAAATTCTGCTTGCTAAGCCATGACCGTTTAACAATGATGTATGTAAACAAATATGGAATTTAATGACACAGTGGACAAACAGAGAAGAAGTGACAGTGTTTGTGTGCATTGAAGAGAATCTGCATTTACTGGAGGAGGACACTCAGGTGAATTGACTGAGCCGAAAGATGATATAGGATGAATGGCATCTGCGTAGGGAAACATTAATGAATACCATTTTATTTAATGTTGTTTAACAAATAACCTCTGAAATGAAGAAATCCAAAGTTCTCTTCTTTATCAGGGAAGAAATTGACGTGCAGGGCAGAAATTGAAGTGCTTTGTGTAGATTCCATTTTATATGACTTGCTGCTGCATCTCTGTCAGGATTGCCTCCCCACTCTGAACTCTAGGGTATAGATGTGGGGACCCGCATGAAAAAGAAATAACACCCCCCAAGCTTATTTTACCAGCTTGGGTTAAAATGTTTTTCTCCCAGAACACAACTTCTTCTCTGTCTGGAACTAACTGTTGCCACCACCAAACTCAATTTAGGGTAGTTTGGGACCCTTCTTTCCCTTTCCACTAACCCCCCAAACTTCTTCCTTCCCTGGAAAGCTTGAGAGAAAAAAAAACCCCAAACCTCGCCTGATCCTGTGAGATGTGCCCGATCCAAAACCAGGATCTTACACAATGGAAAACAAGCAGTCAGAGTCTTAAAAGAAAGATTTTAATAAAAGAAAAAAGGAATAAATCTCTTATAACCATCAATAGAACAGCATCTACCATAATCAACAAAAGGATTCAGAAACCAAACCTCTCCCCCGAGGCAACATTCTCCCTCTGTTGATATCTCTGCTGAAGCTTACAATATCAAGAAGCACCCAGCCAACACTCACCACTGAGAACCCTCCAAGTGATAAAAAGAAGTTAAACTTACTGACCACAGTACTTGATAGAATCTATAGTTACAGTGAAAGACATAGCTGTGTTCATCCCATAGCCGAGGTGAACAGAGAGAGGACCCAGAGAGAAACTGAAACTTAAAATCCTTTGTCTCCTGAGGAATTTCTCATTGGTCAGTTGTCCATCTCTCAGGTTACCTTTAGCTTAACCCCTTACAGGTAAACACTAATTCTAGGCTACTTCACACTTACGACAATCTCCTTTGCCTCTAATTTCAAATATTGGTATGGAGAGACTTTTGAGTCACCATGATGGTTCCTTGCTAACAGAGAAGGCAGTGGTCCTCAGTATTGTTTGTTGTTTACGTACTACTATAAATGTTCATTGTGCTTTGCAAAACATAGAATAGGACATGGCCTCTAATGAGCATAGTCTAACTCTTTGGTCTTAAAACAAATAACTTATCACTGGTGAATGGGAAACCCAGTTCTCCTCAATTTTTGCAGAATCTCAGGTTACTGTATATAAGGACTGGCAAAACTCTTATGCTTATGAAGATAACATTCCAGGTGTTAAATTAATGTATATTAATGTTGTGTTGTCTTCCTGACTCTGTCAAGATGTGACAGTCCACTGCCTCTGCAGCTTTTTCTGTTTACCAACCAGCATCAAAGTAAGATTCTGGGCAGCAATGAAGCTGTCAATAAACTTGTCAATATGATTCTTCTGTTTGAAAAAGCATTTGGAAGATTGGGGAAGAGGCTAAAGTAGTGGAGAGATGCAGCAGCCAGGATGCTGTGAAGGCGAAGAGGAAAATCCTCACAGCAGGAAGGGGTAGAGTTTCATTTTTTTGCTAACTGGAGGCTAATACAGAAACTCCTCACTTGAAGTTACCCTGCTTAACATTGTTTCAATGTTAAGTTGCTGATCAATTAGGGAACATGCTCGTTTAAAGTTGTGCAATGTTCCCTTATAAAGTTGTTTAGCAGCAGCCTGCTTTGTCCACTGCTTGCAGAAAGAGCAGCCCTTTGGAGCTAGCTAGTAGGGACTTGGAAGCATAGTGGACCAGCAGCCCCCCATCAGCTTCCCGCTCCCCTAAGTTCCCTGTGTGGCAGCCACCCAGCAGGTTATCAGCTGCCGGCAGTTCAGCTGTCCCTTCCCCCCACTGCCATGGTGCTGCTCCTGCCCTCTGCCTTGGAGTTGCTCCCGGGATCCTCCTGCTTGCTGTGGGAGTGGGGGGGAAGGGGAAGGAGAAAAGGGAGGAACTAATGTCAGGGTGTCTCTTTTCCCCCCTGCTCCATATAGAGCAGGGTGGGGACACGGACTGAGAGAGACAGAGAGAGCTTGGGGCAGCAGCTGCTGTCTCAACTGCCTGATCCATTTTAAAAAACAACGTACTTAAGAGTGGGGTCAGCATACTTAAAGGGGCAAGGTCATCTCCCTCTCACACATGGCGTGTGTCCCTGTCTGTCATGCTGTCTTTTAAAATGTGAGGCTACATTAACAATGTGTTAATCCTTGAGGGCTCAGCCAAAAGCTAGTTCATCATTTATCAGTAAGGTATTCCCTGGGAAATATCCCACTTTCTAACTTCACCACCTCAACCAAGCTTCACAATCATCATCGCTGTGTACAGTATTAAATTGTTTGTTTAAAATATATACACTGTGTGTGTGTATATATAGATTTTTTTTTTGTTTGATGAAAAAAATTTCCCTGGAACCTATTTACATTAATTCTTACGAGAAATTGGATTCACTTAACATTGTTTCTCTTAAAGTTGAATTTTTCAGGAACATAACTACAATGTTAACCAAGGAGTTCCTGTACAGCAGATGAAGCCTTTAAGCAGTGTCCAGTTTCAAAGATGACAAGGCATTCAGATGTACTGTCTTAGTCCTTTGAAACATCAGGACCTGGAAAACTCTATCCTGGTCCCCCTGTGGTCTGCAATTCTGTAGGTGCAGAATTTGCTGTGGAATTCACCCTTTGCCACAGAATTGCTCTCAAGTATCTAAGCTTTAAATTAAAAGGCTTGTTTCTGGCTCTCATGTTTGTGAAGGAAACCTTGCTAATGTAACTGTGTAAACCAATGAAATGGTGTCTTTTGAGTTTAGGTAGCCTAAAACAATAGCAGTAAATTTTGCTAGTCATATCACTAGAACAAGAGATCTGACATCTAAAGACTGCAATTTAAATGTCAACATTGATAACTGTATCACTCATAATGGTAGCAAAAACATCCACCTAATTCCACATACCCGCAAACTGCTTCCCATGCTTCCAAAAGTGGCAACTGTCCCTATCCCACTTGCCAAATACTACAGCTTCTCCTTGTAGCTTGTCAATGCAGAAATCTGAGATACTGAAAACTTGACTGTGTGGAGAAGGTAAAATAGAATTTATCAACAAAATAAACTACTGCATAGATCAGGAGTCTCCAAACTTTATGAGATGAGGGCCATATTAGATTTTTGAAGGGGCTTTGCGGGCCGAAGCGACTGTGAAAAAATTCAATATATACAAATATATGCAAAATCTCCCCCCCCCTTTGCCTCTCCGGCCGTGGATGTTAACCCCCTCCCTTTACTCCTCTGGCCACTGCTGCGGGGGCACTCACCCCTCCGCACATGGGGCCACCGGCAGCTTCTCCATGTGCCTGCTCAGCTGGAGGGCCAGACAAATCAAAGCCGCGGGCCGGATCTGGCCCCTGGGCCGTAGTTTGGAGACCCCTAGCATAGATTGTATTTATCATACTTAATTTTAAAACATTCATTCTCTAATTTAAATGAAACTGAGTCAAAATTGAGTTTCAGCCTGCCATAGAGTACATGGACTACATACAGTTACCTAGCTACTGCAGAGAGGTTGCTCAGTTCCTTGACCTTCTCAATCATATCATGCTGTATTTGACAAAAGGAGGAAATTGACTTCTCAAGTATATTCTAAATATTGGATTAGATTCAAGCACTATTTCTGGGGGGGGGGAGAGAGAGAGATTACCTGATCCTAGGAATATTCTTCAAGAACTATAAGAATGACTCAACGTATGGGAAACTTACCTTATGGTGAGAGACTTAAGAAGCTCAATGTTTAATTTATTCAAAAGAAGATTAAGAGGTGACTTGATCATGATCTGTGTGGGGAAGATATATCTGATAGTGAAAGGGCTTTTTAATCTAGCAGAAAAAAGGTCTAGTTGTTGGAGGCTGAAAGTAGACAAATTTACTCTAGAAATAAGATGTTAATTACCATCGTTGTTGAAAATTTATCATTGAAACAATTTACCAAGGGATGTGGTGGGTTCTCCATCATTTAGTCTTTCAGACTGGATGTCTTTCTTAAAAGAGAAGTTTTGGGCTTGATGCAGAAATTACTGAGTGAGATTCTGTGGCCTGTGTTATGCAGGAGATCAGGTTAGATCAGGGGTAGGCAACCTATGGCACATGTGCCAAAAGCAGCGCACAAGCTGATTTTCAGTGACACTGTCCTGGTCCTGGCCACCAGTCTAGAGGGCTCTGCATTTTAATTTAATTTTAAATGAAGCTTCTTAAACATTTTAAAAACCTTATTTACTTTTCATGCAACATTAGTTTAGTTTATATATTAAAGTCTTATAGAAAGAGACATTCTAAAAATGTTAAAATGTATTACTGGCATACGAATCCTTAAATTAGAGTGAATAAATGAAGACTCAGCACACCACTTTTGAAAGGTTGCTGACCCCTGGGTTAGATGATCATAACGGTTCCTTCTGGCCTTATGCTATGGAAGACTCTGATTCCTGAGTTGTAGAAATTCAGTGGGTCTAAGTATTGGCACACTTAGAGCAGAAACTTTAGTAATGATGATGCTATTACATGGTCAAAATTACCTTTAAATAAACATTAACCTAGTGTTGCGAAGTTAAGCACTCAAAAGCTGAGAAATGCCATAATTAAAGTGGTCTGTTGAATCTTAATTTGCCCTCCTTTTGCATATGCATTTTTATAGTCTTTGATTACATGATATACTGTCCCATTTCCCTCCCTGATCTCTTTCTGACTCAGTTGGCTACAAGTTCTCCTCTCTAGGCTTCTGACCCAGTCTGGGTCCTCCTTGATCCAGTCTCTTTGCCCACCGAGTCCCGATTCTCCCTATGGCTCCTTGTAAAATGTCTCCCTATCCTCTCCAACTGGTTCCCTTAGGACTCCCCCTGCCCATTTGCCTCAGTGGCTCCCAGACCTAGTTTCCTTGCCAAACTGTTTCTACTTGCTGCCACCAGCTAGCATTCAGTCCCAGTCTCCATCCTTGCAGGCTTCTTGTCCCACTCTGTTCTCCAGTCTTCCTCTGTACTGTCTTAGGTCCAGCTGTTTTCCCTCCTGCATTCAAATCATATCTTCGTCCTCCATGCTGACTGGGTGTCAGCAGGGAAGACATGGAGAGCACAGGAGAAACTAGTTCCCTGCTTTCTGTTCTGGTGCCTGGTCTGGCCTCAGCCCAGAGCAGCCATTGTAGAGAAAGTCCAGCTTTGTCCCTATAGTGAAGGGCTGGATGATGCTGACTCACTTTATCTGGATGGTGCAAGCATTATCTAATCAGCCCTAAGAGCCGTGAAATGATCAGACTTGCTCAGTGAGGACAGACTCAGTGATTTTAGCTATCAAGCTCTAGCAAGTCTCTACTGAGCATGTGCAAGATGGGATGTCTTAAAAATTTATATGAATTTTTACAAAGGGTGGCAAAAGGCATATTGCTGACGCACAGCTCACTAGTTTAAAGTCCTTCCTCCAAAGCATGGAGGCCCTAGAGTTTTCCAAAGGAAGGGGTGACCAGGAATTTTGCAGGGGAAAGAAGTATTTTTCTCTAGCTTTGTTTTTGGAAATGGCTAACTGTTTTGGCTGAGACTTTGCAGAACAAGCCAGCCTGAGGCAGACACCTGGCACTGAAAATTTCAGTCCAAATAGTTTGACCAAGTTATTGGCAACTGAAAACAAGGTCTTATAATAGGAAGTGTCATGCAACTTTAAGCAATGCTACCAACCCTGTGTATAACACTGCTCTACAGCCAAAATGCTTCTGAAATAAATGTAGTCAAACTTTACTAATTCTGGGTCACTGAGAACGAAAATGATGCTTAAAATTGTTGATTGGCTCTAGTTTTCAAGATATGCTATTGGGTCAGTATATACGACCCTTGATATGGGAATGGCGGAGGATAAGTGAGTTATAAAGGGAAGGGATCTCAATTTAAACCAGAAATGACTAAAATACATCTTTGACTGGATCTATGAATAAATCTATGACTGGGTTTGGACAGTACTTGCTTTTTAGGCAAAACAATGAATGATGCAATCTGAAGCTGGTATTGCGTTATACATGATATGAATTGCATCATGTTATTCCTAGGAGTCATGGATGATGCAATCATAACGAAGCTTACATCACTCTGCTGAACAAATTGCCCTGTATCAGCTCTAGAAATCATACAAGGTCGTGCTCTCTTATTTGTCAGTGTTTGATTTTGCAAAGGGACACATTTCTGTTTAGCCAAAGTGAGCAGAGATGCCTCGTACTTGTGTGAACAGTGCGGATAACTTCTGCTATGTTTGTGGTGAAGTGACTTTTGCATCACAAAAGCGCAGTATAACCACTATGGTTAAGAGAGCCTATCACCCTTATCTTGGCTGCAAAATTGGAGATCAGGACAAGAGGTGGGCCCCACACACATGCTGCAACACTTGTGCAACAAATCTTCGCCAGTGGTTGAACAGGAAAAGGAAATCTATGCCTTTTGCAGTGCCAATGATTTGGAGAGAGCCAACAGATCATACCAGCAATTGTTACTTCTGCATGGTGCCTCCAGTTGGGAAAGGTGTGTCGAAGAAGAAAAAGTGGACTGTGCATTATCCAAACATTCCATCAGCTATACGCCCAATATCCCTCGGAGAAGGACTGCCGGTTTCTGATGCACCAGAATCATTCTCACTTGAGTCGGACGAGGAAGAGGATGAAACTTCTGGTCTTGAACCATCAATGTCCCAGGACCCACATTTTCTCCCATCCTCCTTCTCTGAACCATACCTCATAACACAAGCTGAACTGAATGACCTTGTCAGGGATTTGGAACTACCCAAGAGTAAGGCAGAGCTGTTGGGCTTCAGACTACAGCAGTGGAATCTCCTGGCAGGTGATGTTAGGGTTTCCATGTTCCGTGACCGTCAAAAGGATCTTGTCCCATTCTTCTTCATGGAAGGTGATCTTGTAGCCTGGAACAACATCGGTGGTGTGATGGCAGCCCTCAACATCGTTCACGATCCAGATGAGTGGAGACTCTTCATTGATTCATCGAAGACGAGACTTAAAGCTGTTTTACTGCATAATGGCAATGTTTTGCCATCAATTCCAGTTGGTCATGCAGTCCATATGAAGGAAACCTATGACAGCATGAAACAACTTTTGAGATGCATAAACTATGACCAACATCAGTGGCAGCTTTGTGGCGATTTGAAGGGTGTTGCTCTCTTGCTTGGTCTGCAGACTGGATATACAAAGTACTGCTGTTTTCTCTGCGAATGGGATAGTCGTGCAAGAGATTCCCACTACGTCAAGAAAGATTGGCCACTCTGATAGTCACTGGAGCCTGGGAGGAAAAGGCATTCGCCACTTGTTGAATCAAGGAAGATTTTGTTATCACCCTTACACATCAAGCTGGGTCTGATAAAGAACTTTGTCAAGGCCATTGACAAAACACAAGCAGCTTTCAAGTACCTCCGTGGAATATTTCCAAGGTTAAGTGAAGCTAAGATAAAGGAAGGTGTCTTTGTTGGTCCTCAGATTCGTGAACTTCTTCGAGATGATGCATTTGACCATGCACTGCGTAGCAAGGAAAAGACAGCACGGAAAGCCTTCCAGTCAGTGGCAATACATTTTCTCAGAAACAACAATGCAGACAACTACAGGTTGTTGGTGGAAAACCTCCTCAAGGCATACAAAAACCTTAGTTGCAACATGTCACTAAAGATACATTTTTTGCACTCTCATCTAGATTTTTTTTTTCCACCGAACTGCGGAGCAGTGAGCGATGAGCACGGCGAGCGATTTCACCAGGACATGGCAACAATGGAGAAACGCTATCAGGGCAAATGGAGCCCATCAATGCTTGCAGACTATTGCTGGACAGTGACAAGAAATGCTCCATTTAATGAATACAAGAGACAAGCCAAGAAGCGCCGAGTAGACACTGAATAGGATTAAACTATGTACATAATAGTTTTTTGCCTTTTGTTTCATAATACATTTTATTTATATAACCCTTTTGCTGATTTTTTAAAGTGTTACATAAACAGGACAGGTGAAATATTATCATGTAAAGCAACCATAAACACATGAAAAGACCTAGGTTTATATTTATTATTAAAACTCTACTATCTACACAATATACATAGACATAAAATGTAAAAACTTAAATATCTTAGAAACAGTAGCCAATCAGTTGTTTTAATTGTCATATTTGAATTCAGCACATCAAAATAAATAATAAATATCACATTTTATCTCTGAAGCAGACGACTTCTAAAAAATTGTAGACCAGTGTAATAAAGGATTCCAAAAGGCTTAAGGAAGTTCATCAGGGTCATTTCATCCACCACTAAAATCCAGCAATATTTAACAGTGCATTCCAGCTCTCAACAGTTTGGGACAAAAAGGGGAATCCTCCTTCCTCTAGCTAGAACTGTAGAGGAAATTTTTAAGCAGGCTGAATTTAATTACCCAAGTTGAATTTTTTTAATGCTTATCTTATTTTCTCAGCCTGGTATTATTTTCTTGCACGGCTAGTTATATCTTAGGTGTTAGGATTAGTGGAAATTGCTGATATGTAGCATAGTTTAGCTAATGTAAATTATAGCTTGGAAAGTTTTTCATTCTGGAATTATTGGTGGTTGGTGCTTTTCTGTCTGAGCCCTGATTGACAGCTTTAAACTATCTCTGGATTCTGGGGCGGGGGACAGGGGGGCATCCAGGTATTCATATCAACGAGCATCCTAAATAGGAAAAAAATAAGCACATGAGAGATTTTCCTTTCTCTGTTGCTCGCAACCACTGTCTTTTTAAATGATTTTGGCAGCATCAGCAGCCACTAGCAAATTTGGCATGCATACTTTTTATGTTGCCTTAATCTGCAAAGGTTTTGGTCTAAGATATGTAGAATTCATTCTGAGGTAGTGGATATCTAGCTCTTTCCTCTGCATAGATATCTGATGAGTAGGGCCCTACCAAATTCAGAGTCCATTTGGATCAGTTTCATGGCCAGAGGGTTTTTTAATTGGTCAACTTACATTTTCAGATGTTTGCATCTGAAATTTCACAGTATTGTAACTGTTGCGGTTCCCAACCCAAAAGGTACCCGGAAGTGGGTCTGATTCACCCACCTCACCCTGAGCAGCTGTGCAGAGGAAGAGCAAGTCCTGTCCCTCCCCAGCCCAGCAGCATGGGAGAGATCAGATTTCATGCAGAAAGGCTTATTTCAGAGTCCATGACACATTTTTCAGAGCCATAAAATTGGTAGGGTCCTACTGATGAGTCATCTTAGTATTGATACACTTCACCCACAGAATGTAGCAGTTGAGCATTGTTTTATGGATGCTTGCTTGGGATAACCTGCATAACTCACAGATGACAAGGACTTCAATGAGTAATGTAGTCGTTCAAGCCAATAAAATGTTTAGACCACACCACATTGTGTTTTCTGATCTCCCATGTGTGCCATTCAAACTACAATATGTATAATGTTATCATTGGAACAATAACTTTGTAAGGAAATTTTCCTGGAGCATTTGAAGTCAGTAGAAGGATTCCCATTGATTTAAAGGGACGCTGTCAATCTGCTTATGTTTTGGTTTGCGATTACATGATTGTAAAAACCTATGTTAAACATCCTCTCCTCTTGCTGTATTAAAGATTCCCACAAATGAGGAAGTTTTTAAGTCATTAGTGATGAAGGGAAAATAGAAAAAGGGCCATGTGCAAATACACTAAAAGAACATCTCCTTATTTCCATTTAATTTCTTTCATCTAGAGATTTAGCTGTAGGTTCAAACTACAGCATAGCAGATTTAGATTAAATCTCAGGCAAAACTTCCTAACTGTAGGAACAGTAGGAAATGGAACAGTCTGCCTTGGAAGTTTGTGGAAGCTCCTTCACTTGAGGTTTTCAAAATGTGACTGGATAGTCATCTGTCTTGCACAGAGACGCAACTAATCCTGCATCTTGGCGGGGGTTAGATTAGATGAGCCTTGCAGTCTCTCTTAACCCTGTGATTCTATGATCCTGTTTAGAAGTTGGATTAAGACATGTTGACTAAACCAATCATAAGTGCACACGTTGTACGGCAGTATAAAAAATGTTGGAAGTTCCTGGTTGCTCTTGATTATTTGTGTCAGAACGAACATCAGAATGTTCCAGATGGTGCCAGATGCTTCAGAGGGAATGATCAGAGCAATTATTGAATGATCCATCCCTCAATGTCCAGTCCACCTTTTGGCAGCCATAGGTATAGGAACACCCAGAACATAGGTTTGCATCCCTGGCCATCTTGGCTAAGAGTCGTTGATAAACCTATCCTCCATGAACTTACCTAAATTACTTTTTGAACACAGTTACACTTTTGACCCCCACAACGTCCACTAGTAGTGTGTTCTACAGGTTGACAGTGTGTTATGTAAAGAGGTACTTCCTAATGTTTGTTATAAACCTGCTACCTGTTAATTTCATTGGGTGACCCCTGGTTCTTGTATTATGTGAAGAAGTAAATAATGCTTCCCTATTCACTTTCTCCACACCAGTCATGATTTTATAGACCTCTGTCATATCCTCCTTTTCCCCCACCTTAGTCGTCTCTTTTCTAAGATACAGTTCTTTTAATCTCTCATATGGAAGCTGTTCCTTACCCTGGATCTCATTTTTTTTTTTATTTTTTTTTTGCCAATCTCTATACTTTTTCTAATTCTAGTAGGTTTTGAAATGGGCTGACCAGAACTGCATGAAGTATTCAAGGTGTGGGTGTACCAAGAATTCATATAGTAGTAGTATATTTTCTGTCTTATCCTTTCCTAATGGTTTCTATCCTAACATTCTGTTTGCTTTTATGACCGCTGGTGCATACTGAGTATACATTTTTAAGAGAACTATCCATGATGACCCCAACGTCTTTTTGAGTAGAAACAATTAATTTAGATCCCATCGTTTTGTATGTATAGTTGGAATCGTGTTTTCCAGCATGCATTACTTTGCATTTATCAGCACTAAATTTCTTCAGCCATTGTGTTGCCCACTCAGTCAGTTTGAGACCCTTTTGTAACTCTGCACAGTCAGATTTGGCTGTAATGACACTGGACCCTTGCTAGAACGCGCATCTATATAATGCGAATTCAGTTATAACGTGGTCGCGGCCATGGATCCCAAATTTAGTTCATTATAACGCAGTACTTGTCATGGATCCCAAATCCCACATTCTAGCGAGGCTCTGGAGTACATTGAGTAATTTTGTATCATCTGCAAACTTTGCCATCTCACTGTTTATCCCTTTTTCCAAATCGTTTATGGCCATGTTGAACAGCACTGGTCCCAGTATTCATCCTTGGAGGATTCCTCTGTTTAGCTCTCTCCATTGTGAAAACTGACCATTTATTCCTATGCTTTGTTTCCTATCTTTTAACCAATTACTGATCCATAAGAGGACCTTCCCTCTTGTCCGATGACTGCTTAGATTGCTTAAGTGCCTTTGGTGAGGGATCTTGTCAAAGGCATTCTGAAAGTCTAAGTGCATTGGGTCCACTGAATCACCCTTTTTTCCGCATGTTTGACCCCCTCAGTGAATTCTAAAGATCAGCAAGGCATGCTTTCCCTGTACAAAAACCAGGTTGACTCTTCCTTAACATACTGTGTTCATTCATATGTCTGATAATTCTGTTCTTTGCTATAGTTTCAAGCAATTTGCCTGACACTGAAGTTAGGCACACTAGCCTGCAGGGCTGGACAACACAGAGCTGGAAGTCGCCACGGCAACGCAGATGGCTTATCACGGGTGCACTGTATGTCGACCCAAGTTGCCCAACCCCTTGGTGTTGAGCAGGGGGGAGGGATATGTGACGGAGTCAGACCAGAAGGATATAGGAGAGTGCTGGAAGGCAGGTATATTAGTCTCAGGATGTGCAGGTCCCTGTTCCCTGGATAGCCAAACAAAGGCTACTCCAGACCAATCAAGACACCTGGGGCCAATTAAGAACCTTCTAGAAAGGAATAGAAACAGCTAGCCTAACTGGGACACCTGAAGCCAATCAGAGACTGGCTGAAACCAGATAAAAGCTTCCCAGTTAGTCAGGTGGGTGTGGGTGTCAGGAGCTGTGGAAGGAAGTTGTGCTGTTGGAGAGACTGAGTGGTGGACAACATATCATCCAGAAGGAAGGAGGCCCTGAGGTAAGGGTAAAGTGGAGTTTGAGGAAGCATGGGCTGCTGTGGGGAAGTAGCCCAGGGAATTGTATTGTGTTTTGTGGATAAAAGTTCAGCCATCTTAGCTGATACTATTAGGGTCCCTGGGCTGGAGCCCGGAGTAGAGGGTGGGCCCGGGCTCCCCCCCCCCACCTTTTTCCACCTTCCATACTGGCCTGTGATGAAGGTAACTCACTAGGTGGTGACTCTTGCCAATTATACTGAGAAAGGGAGGTCACTCTGGGGCCTAGATGAGTTTCTGATGCCCCTAAATCTGCCAGGAAGTGCAGGACCCACGAGTACAAACTTGGAGCTTTGTCACACTATTTTTTAGTCATCTGTGACAGAGGCTCATTTAAGCAATAGCTTACATACCACTGTTAGTAGTTTTTCAACTTCATATTTGAATTTCTTCAGAATTCTTGGGTTTTATACCACCTGCTTCTGCTGATTTACTGTTTCAGGTTTTTTTCCCCAAAATCTCTGTTGACACCTCAATTTGGGACAGTACCTCAGATTTTTTACCTAAAAAGAATGGCTTAGGTGTGGAACTCTTTCCCATCCTCTGCAGTGAAGACTGATGCAAAGAATTCATTTAGCTTCTCTTTAATGGTCTGAGTGCTCCTTTTAGCGCCTTGATCATCGAATGGCCCCACTAATTGTTTGGCAAGCTTCCTGCTTCTGGTGTAAAAAAAACAAACAAACTTCTTTTGCTCTTTTTTTGTCTTTTGCTAACTGTTCATCAAATTATTTTATGGCCTGACTAGTTACACTTTTATACTTGACTTACCAGGGTGTGTTCCTTTCTATTTCCCTCAGTAGGATCTGACTTCCAATTTTTAAAAGATGTCTTTTTGTTCGTATCTCCCTCTAACTCTGCTAGTGATTGTCCTCTTACTGTTTTTTTTTCTTCAATTTGGAGTATACATATAGTTTGATTCTCTGTTACAGTGTTTTTAAATAAGTTTCTATGCAGCTGGCATGCGTTTCACTCTTGTGATTGTTCCTTTTAATTTTCATATAATTAGCCACCTCATTTTTGTGTAGTTGTCCTTTTTGAAGTAAAATTAAACTGTGGTGGGTTTCTTTGGGGTCCTGCCCTGCCAAAGGATGTGAACTTTAATTACATTACGATCGCTGTTACCAAGCAGTTCAGCTGTATGCACTTGATTCTGTTGCCATTTATGACTAAATCAAGAATTTCCTCTTTGTGGGTTCCAGGTCTAGTTGATCAAAGAGGCAGTCATGGAATTGCATAGTCATCTTTCATCCTCTCTATCGGAAAACAGGTTATTTTCAACCATGACTGAAAATATCAACTTGCAACCATTACTTTGGTCACTTTACCTCGTGATAATATTTAATTTTATGAACTATACTATCATAAGACTGATAAATATGGAACTATGTATATTCAGAAATAATTACCTAGCATTCTTTCCTGAAATTTAAAGAATAAAGAGTTCTCAAATCTTGAGAATTTTTGGTGAGGACAGCTATGAAGTAGATAACATCGAGTCATTGACAATAGTGTAGTGTGTTTTTTTTGTTGTTTTTTTTAAAAAGTTGTGTCGATTTTTATTAAATGTAAAGGATACTTGCCCTTGGAGGCTAAGATTTTGTCAGATATTTTTAGTAAAAGTCAGGGACAGGTCATAGGCAATAAAGAAAAATTCACAGAAGCCCATGGCCTGTCTGTGACTTGTGATAAAAGTCTGTGACAAAATGGGGATCTGTAGATCCCCACACCACCTGCAGTGGGACAGGTGCTCTGGGGACCCTTACCTGGGTTGTGTATTGGAGCTCCAGAGTCCTCTGCAGCTCATGACTGGGAGCAGTGGGGGTACTCTGCTGCCTCAGGGGCTGGGAATTCTGGGGCTCCCCACTGCCTATGGCAGCTAGGAGTTGTGGGGCACCCCCTGACGCTTGTGATAGCTTGGAGCTCTGGGGGCTGCAAGAGGTGGCAGAGGTATCCTGCAGGTCCTGGCCTCCATGTGCGTCTGGGGACCCTGCAGCTCCCAAGCTCCACAGGCTGAAGTCACAGATTCTGTGACTTCCATGACCTCCATGACTAAATAATAGGCTTAATCATGGTTTCTTATACTGGTTGCAGTTTTGATCCACTACCAATGGAGACAACAGTGTAGTACTGCATCTTGTAAAACTCTTTGAACCCTTAAAAAAACTAATTGCTCTCTGTTGAGTGGTCTGTTTATTCATATTTAAGGAATTTGTACACCAGTGGTTTAGAATAAACTCCCAGGAAGCTTATACACTTATTATGAAGTTAGAATATTTTGGGTTTAAACCACCAAAAACTTATTTTAATTTCCTGAGCCTGTCAGACATACAAACATTCATCAGTTGTGGGCTTTCAAAATATAGAAATACTAGAATTGCTTTAGTCAAAATTTTCATAGCTTATATCAGATATTGTAACACTTGGGAATTTATTTTCAAATGCAGCTAGTTACAGAAGATATACAAAAAAGAATGTCTCCATTCATCTTAATTATTGCGCATTTGTGCTTTTTGTTTACATCCTGTTAAGTGAGAGTCTGTCTGATGTCCAGTATGTTTAAATATAATTTACTTTAATGTTTTTACAGTCTGAATACCAACCTGTGATAGCAGAAAGTCTCCAAACCAACAATAAACATATGGGATTATCTAGAGAGTAGAATATTTTTTTTCTATCAGTCTGTGATATAAAATCTTAATTTATCTTGTGATTGCAGAGGTCAGCAGATGGGTCAAGTCCAGAAGATGGAGAAGGTAAGGAAGGAAGTGTTTTAGTTATTTTAAATTGTTAGTTGCTGTCTAATAAGAATTTTGTCTGTTTTATCTCTAAATGCTTTATCTCTACAGAATCTGACCATGAAGATGGGAGTTACTGCCCTCCTGTAAAACGTGAAAGAACTTCATCTTTAACACAGTTCCCTCCTTCACAGACAGGTAAAGGGTTTGCTAACTCTTTTACAGCAAGAAAATAAGGGAGATGATTTACTTCCTTGGTTTCTATCCAGTTCTCCAGTCCTGCCATCATCTTCCATGCTGTGGACAGACTATCTAAGGTGGAGGGTGAGCAGATCCTCTTTCCTATAAATTTTGCTGCTTTTGCCTCTGCCTTCACTCATGAACCTAAGTCCCATCCACATCACTGCCACAACTGAAGCAGGACAGTGAGGAGTCTGAGCTTAAAGAAGTAGATAAAGCAGGGATATTAAACAACTTTCTTTACTCATAGATTCACAGATTAAGGCCAGGAACAATTGTGATCATCTAGTCCAGGGGTGGGCAAACTACGGCCCGCGGGCCACATGTGGCCCACTGCCCATTTTTATCTGGCTTGCAAAGAGCCGGGGAGCGGAGCCAGTGGCTCCGTCCTCCCGGCCCAGGGGCCGGGCAAGCGCTGCGAACTGCGGGGCCCCGCGCTGCCTGCCTGGGGTGCTGGGCCGAGTGCAGGGAGCCGTGAGGCCAAGCGCGGGGAGCTGTGGGGCCCCACGCTCCCCGCCCGGGGCGCCAAGCAGAGTGCGGGGAGCTGCCTGGCTGAGCATGGTAAGCAAGAACTTGCGGGGGAGGATGGGGCGGCAGCTTAGGTGGTGGGGTCCCGGGGGTGGTGGTTAGGGTGGGGGGTCTTGAGGGAGGCAGTTAGGGAACAAAGAGCAGTGGGGGCTTAAATAGATGGTGGGGCCTGGGGGGGCAGTTAGAGTGGGGGATCTGCAGGGTGGCAATCGGGACAAGAAAGGGGTGGGTGTGGGTTGGGAGTTCTGAGTGGGGTGGGAAGTGGGTTGGGGTCAGCTAGGGGGCGGGGCCAGGCTGTTTTGGGAGGTACAGCCTTCCCTACCCGGCCCTCTGCACAATTTCGAACCCCAATGCAGCCCTGGGGCCAAAAAGTTTGCCCACCCCTGATCTACTCTAACCTCTTGCATAATGCAGACCATAGAATTTCCCTCAGTAATTCATGCATCAAACCCATAACTTCTGGTTCAGCTAGTCAGAATCATTTAGAAAGACATGCAATTTTGATTCAAAGAAAGTGGATCTTATTTCTAGTCTGAATTTGTCTAGCTTAAGCTTCCAACCATTGGATCTTGTGTTATCTTTACCTATTAGATACAGTGCAAACTATATCTATTGAAACCTTCTCTACTGTTCACAGAATTATCAAGCCACCCCATAACTAGTCTTAGCTGAAATAAATAGTGACTTTTGTTAGTTTCTCACTGTTAAACAAGTTTCCAGGCCATGAATCATTACTGCTGTCACTGTGGATAACACCGTCACTTGGGCCTGTAACTGGGGAATCATCTTTGACTCAACCCTGTCTCTTGATCCACTCTTCCTCTCAGTGTCCCAAGTCTTGCTGCTTCTACCTAGCTACAGTTTCCAAGATTCAGACTTTTCTTTCTGTCCAGACTATCAAGGCTCTTGTTCAGGTATTTTCATCTGCCATGAAACTAGCCTCGTCATTCTATTTAAGTCTAGTCAGAATGCTTCTACTGGGTTCATCTTCCTGGTACATCACCTCCCTCTGTGCCTCTCTACAGGCTCTACCTCTTCCACTGATTCAAACAGAAACTTTGCTTTTAAGACTTCCACTGTCATGTCCTGTCTGACATCTAGCCTGTAAGGTCTTTATTTTCTGTCTGTCTGTAAAGTATTGGCATGATGGAGATATCTGATCCTTGATTGGGGTTCCTAGGTCCTGCTGTAGTACAGATAATTAACAATCTTGTTGTAGGTTCCCTGAAAGCCTTGGTGATAGCTGTTTAGTTTCATACAGTGCAAGTCTAGAAGGAACCATTAAACAACCTAGTCTGGCCTTCTCTAGATCATAGGCCATTAAATTTCACCCAATTGCTCCTATTCTTAGCCCTAAAACTTCAGTTAGTTTAAAATATTCAGGACTGAGATTAAACAGTGAAGAGAACAGGAGATACTAAGGTTTCCACTAATGCCTAAGGTCCCTGCAGTGGCCAGTTGAAGTCCAGATGATCCTAGCGGGTGAACTATGATCATGCTGCAGAGGGAGTTGAAACCCTCCCAGGGCCCCTGCCAATCTGAATTTAGGGCAGGTGTTTTTTTTCCCCCTCAACCACAAATCTGGCCATCAGTATGGCCCTGAGCATGACAAACTAGCTATTCTTCTAAGAAAGAGGAAAGTGAGCTACCTGAAAGCATTGATCCATCCCATTCAGTGTCCCCTCTCAAGTTGTGGACAGTCTCTAATGTTTCAGAGGGAAGTGTGTATGTGTGGGAGTGGGGGACAGAAGAGCTATTCTGTTGACTCAGATTTGAGCCCCCATGGAGGCAAATTTAGGTTCAATCTTTGTGCTTTGTCTGAGCACCTCTCTGCTGATGCCCTTCATCACAGTGCCCATTAAATAGAAGTGCATTTGAGGATGGGAGCTTGGCACTAGACCCATGGTCACTGACATGAGGCACAATAGTCTCTGGGGCACATGGAGATCAATTCACAAGGAGTCATCACTGGTCTGTGCTGCAACATGTAAAATTTATAATATATTCACTCTTAGGGCTTGGTTACACTGACACTTTATAGCGCTATAAAGCCCCTAGGAGCGCTATAACCTCCTCCCTGTCCACACTGGCAAGGCACGTAGAGCGCTATAACCGCAGGGTTATAGCGCTCCTGGTAATCCACCTCCGCATGGGGAATAAGGGCTGTAGCGCAGCTGCTGTAGCGCTACAGCAAGAATGTGGACACCCACTGCGCTACAAGTGATCTCTTGAGATGCCTAGAGCCGTTTAAGGCCAAGGCCATTGACGTCTCTTCCCTTTGTTTTGAACTCGGCTGGAGGAATGCGGAAGTACCTCTTTAGAGTTTCTCTCTTAACTCTGCAGATAAGCAATGCAAATGTTTAAGGAGGGAGCCTGTGTGAAAACAGAGCCTTCTGTGAACGGAGGCTCGCTGACAGGCTTTCAGAAGAACGGAAAAATCACTGGCTCTCTCCCTCCGCATACACACAACACGTCCCCCCTCACTCCCCTCGTTTAAAAAGCATGTTGCACCCAGCTGAATGCTGGGATACCTGCCCTAATGCGCTGCTCTTAATGCCGCATTAAGTGCCCCAAATGTGACCATGCCATACCACTGGCGCGTCTGAGTGTGGACATACAATAGTGCTATACATATTACCTTATAAAGGGACCGCTATAACCAATAGCGCTATAATCTTGTAAGTGTAACCATGCCCTTAGACAATTCACCCAGGGTTGCTAGTTATGAAGAGACACTGCTTGGAGGCACTCCCTCATTGAGTTTGTCATTTCTTTGAAAGCCTACTAAAATGGAGTAACAGCAACTCCCCCTCCCCCAGTTTAATTAGGGAGTAACTATGCCCTGTGAGATATTTTGGTATTTAGCTCCTGTAGGATTTCTTGTTATATGGCGGTGATTCTAACCCGGCCCTTGCAGTTGCCCTTTAAGGCAGCAACTGTCGTTAATGTTTTCATTATTTGGGGAATGTCAGCCATTTGGCTAGTTCATTCTCCCCTCTCTAAAGATATTCCAGAACAAACTAGGATATCAGCATTGTGACTGGCACTTAACTGGAGATGTCAGTGTCAGCTATTGTTAGATGTTGGATGGTAGTAATTTGTTGGCTTTCACTGACTGGGTGTCTTCCGATTTCTCGGAAGGATTGACTACTCTGATGTTCTGACACCTCTCAAAAGATAGATCTTTCTGTATCACAAGATCCAGCTGGTCTTTAATCATTCAACTGTATCACTCATGGCTCAGCAAGATGAGATGCACATGATGCCAAGCACTAGAGGTTTGGCAGACACAGATTATTTTACTCATTGAGCCTCAGTTTTAACTACTCAGAGTACATGATCAGGTGACAGCAAACTTTTTTTGTATGACATTGTCAGTGGGGAATCCAGATACACTGATATACTCATCTCAAGATATCCTATGTTGTTGTTATCGGAATAATGACATCAGGACTTCCCTGCCTGGTGCTGACCAGTATCACATCTTCTCCAAGACTGGACTTCCAAATCCCACAAATCATACGAAATTACAGATTGTATCTGGGATGGAGAGATCTAGCAAAGGGGATTCTTGGCCCAGAGTACTTGCTTATTCTTGGCACAATGGGCATTTTATTATTGCTTTGAAGATAGTGTGCCCTGAATTCCTCAAAGATGGAGTTAATTTGAATGGCTCTCCAGATCACCAGTACTACTTGTTGCTGGCATTCAGAGAAGTCTGATGTTACCTCCGTGTGGCTGGGGAAGTCAGCTTTGATGTTTTTGCCATCAGTGCTCTTCATGTTAAAAACTGTCTAACAGAATCAGAGGTTGTGCGGACTCCATGTTCCAGCAGTCCCAGGGTGGCCCAGATATGATACAATGTTATTGCGGAACCCCCTGCTAATCCTGATAGGGATTTTGACTCAGCCTGGCTTTTACCAAGATGAGACTCTCCACTGGGGTCTTGCATTCCACCCCAGTCAAGCAGCCTGCTCCCAGGTGACAGGGTCCAAGACTCAAAACGCACCATGCCTGGTGAGGTAAGGTGAAAAGGTTTAGTTGATTATAGCAATAGTTTGTGAATCTGCTTCAAGCCTCTGTTATGTAATGAGCTTAGCGGTTGTTGCATGGGCAGTTATTTTCTGGGAAATATTGATTTTACACTTCACAAGAGGCAAGCATAAATTTTTCATAATTGGACCAGCCTGGTGCCAAATACTTGCTAAGGTAATAAATACTTCCCTTAAGCATTGTCTACATGGGGAAATTTACTGATATAACTATGCCAGTATAATTCTAGCACTGAAGCTGTGCTGATATAACATAACCCTCTGTGTGGACACACTTTTTTGAGATGTGGAGTGCTTTAATTTGGTTTAGCTTTGTCTCTTTGGAAGTAATTTAAGCTAAGTTTCGACTCTTTGTAAGACAGTTGACTCTTCTGTTATAACAAAATTTGTTCTTTGAGTAGTTGTCCCTATTGGTGCTCTCCTCCAGCTGTGTGGGCGCAGCCATGCGCTTTTGATCAGATGCTTTTGGTAGCAGTGTCCAGGTGCTCTGTCCCTGTCCTGCAGTCAAAGAGTGTATATGGGAGAATGGACAGATGCAGCCACACCAGTTCTTCCCTAACTGTCTCTGACTAGAGATGGAGTGTTGTGGTGTCTGGTAGCTTTAAGTTCATCTAGCTTGCTTGTCTTTATTTTTAATTCTATTTTATTGTGGGTCTACCTCCCTGCACATGTTGGGTGCTTTAGGGTGGTTCCCCTTTTTTTTTTTGCAGTTGGGGGTCTCCTTTCTCTCCCCCCCCCCCACTGCAACCTTGACCTCTCTGTCTGTGGCCTTTTTTAGGGGAGTGGTAGGGAGGGTATACCCAAAACCCCAGGCTTCAAACCCTGCCAGACCTTTAAGTCTTTTCCCCTCAGTGATGGACATTCCAGCTGCCTCTGCTGTCTCAGAGAGTTTCTTATTCCATCTGAGTGCAAGATCTGCACTGTTTTTAAGAGCAGATCTAGAAAGCTGAAAGAAGATTGGCTCAAGTTAATCCTCATGGAACATTCCTTGAGAGCTGCTACTACTTCAGGGCCTGAGTACCTTCTTCTCACTCCCCACATCTGGCACACTGGTCTCAGACAATCTAGGTGCCCCAACAACTGTGGTTCCAGCTTCAATAAGCAGAGACCTGTGGACAGCTTCAGAGACCCTGATATCTTTAAAAAAAACAAAAAACAAAAAAACCCCAAAACACATACACCCTAAGGTCCTCCAGTAGAGAGCCTAAGAAGAGGGAGAAATTGCCCTAGAAGTTGGGTAGCAAGGAGACCTGGTGTCCTGGTGCACATATTACTGAGGCTCCTAGCCTCTCCGGTGCCAACCTTTCCATACTGGCAAAAAAGATCTCCAGTATTTCATTGACCCAGAAATCTCTCAATAAGCAGCCCAGCTTGGCACTGATGCTGGTCTTCTAGACACAGAAACTTCTTCTCTGACCCTAGCTCCCACTTCTGTAGGCATAAGGAACATACAAATTGCCCAGCCTTACCATCCCTGGAATCTTCAGCTTCATTGCAACCAGCCACTC